>VDFB02272108.1:20843-41285 GCA_007258455.2 Sequoia sempervirens | reverse complement strand
ATGAGTTTATGGCCCTTTTTCCATTGATTTCAAAGGGGGAGAGAGTTGGTTGAAAAACCATAGTGTAGAAGAGGATATGGTTTGAAAACCATGGGGAGAGAGAGTTGGCTGAAAAATCATAGTGTAGAAGAGAATATGGTTTGAAAACCACAGGGGGAGAGAGTGTTCAAGAGAAAAAGAATGAGAATATGAAGAATGAGATATGAACTAGTCAAGGGGAGTGTTGCCTATTGCAATTTTTTTGTCGATTGCTTTTGTTATTGATGGTTTTTCAGAAAGATGATGTTGCCATCAATGACAAAGAGGGAGATTGTTGGAAGCTTGAGTTGTTTGTGAGTTTTTTGGGTGTTGTCATTGATGTCAACCCCTTGTATGAAGAGAGTGTTTGAATGTTATTGGTGTTGATGATGTCAACCCCTAGCATTGGAATTGTTGGTATTGATGTCAACAATGTTGTTGGTGTTGTCATTGATGTCCTACTTTAGTATAGTTGCAAAAGTTGTTTGGAGAGATAGTTAGATGTGCTATAGTTTATGAGAGGTGTTGCAGATGTTATAGATGTGTTGCACAGATGTTAGTAGTGTTGTTGATTGAGTTTGTTCACTTGGTTTCCAAGTGATTTTGAGAATATTTGAATAAAAGAGAGTTCAGTGTCACAAAGTGGTGTTCAGTGTTTTTCTCTTCATTTCTTCATGGTTTTGATATGCCTATGTGGTTTTGATATGATGATTAGAGGTGTTTAGAGGTTCTATATGTAAATTTTATGGCTCTTGATCATTATGCAGTGAAAGTTGTGTTTGATAGTATGTATGTCTAGTGAACGTTCTTGTCTTACAGATCTGGGAATGTTCTTATATTGTTTGTATCTACATTTCCTTGAAGTTTCAGGTGTTTTGGTGTTTCACAAGATTTTTTGGTGAGTTGGATGTATGTGTCAATGTGTTTGGTTGCATAGAATGATGGTGTTCTTAGTTTCAGGTGGTTGTGGAAAAGTTACAAAATATTCTGAGATGTATGGATATTTTGGAGTGTTGTTATGTGGTCCATGAAGTTTCCTTTGGACCTAGTTAAGCATGAACTGAATTTCTAAGAGTGGTAATATAGGTTTGGTCAACCTAACGTGCTAGTACTAATTATGGAGGATGATTGTTGTTTGTGGAAGTGTTGAGAAGAATTTCAATATATATTTGGGTCCCAATTAAGCTTTGGTGTGGTCTACCTTCACTTCTCTACACCATGGAAGTGTTTAGTGTTGACCTATTTTATGTTGCACGATTGAGGTGCATGTGTTTCCTTAAGGCCAACCTAATTGAGATTGTTTTAGGTCACATATGGTATAAATACAAGGTGATTTGTTGTGTGTATTAAGCAGAGTGTGTGTGATGTGAAAGATGCATAAGTGATCAAGTGTGATCTGATTGTGATCTTTAATGCATATGAATCCTAGATGCAGTGAGTAGAAGGTGTCTACATTTTAGTTTGTGAATGAGTTTTTTGTGCTTCAGTCAAACTATATCTTCGACATAAGAGAGATGCATTGTTAGCAGTTCAAATTGGTAGTGAGCCACCCCTTCTTCTATCTTCTTTCTTTTGGACAGTGAGTCCTTTTGCATTGATCCCTTCTTTCTTTTGGGCAGTGAGTTCTCTGGAAATGAGCCCATTGTATTCATTTATATAGTGTGCTAATCCTCACCATGGTATTTCCCTTTTTGGGTTTTCCACGTAAATCTGGTGTTCTATTGTGAATGGTGTTTTGATGTGTTAATGTTTCACTCCTTTACTTTCATTTTAAATTTGATTAAGGATTTAAGGGCTAATAAAGATCTAAATTTTAATGAGGGTTTTGACGTTTTAATGTACAATTGATTCACCCCCCTCTTAGTTGTCCTATGCATCTAACATGTCCTTGTCAATATAGGTTTGTGGCAAGGGGCAATTACCACATAATTTTTATAATAATATATAATTTAATTTTGATTAAAAAAGAATTAACAACCTACCTATAGTAGCAAAATATATTGTTGATGATTGTTGTGCAAGTTTTGATGTTAGCCCTAGCATACCTTCTTTTTATTATAAAATTAAAAAAAAACTTTTTAAAATTTGTATAGGTGATGATGCAGAGCTAATGTAGTAGAATATTCCATGAAAACATTTGATTTTGAGTAGTAACGGTGATGATGAGTATAGAAATTGTATGACCATATGAAAATTATATAGATCCATTGTGCCTTATATGGATTTATAGGTTTTTAATCATTCTAAGAATAATCATGAGATTTTTTTTACTCCAAGAGGCACCTTGTAATATTTCTTAGCAAAACCTTCAAAAATGAGTTTATTGATTTAAATATTTGATACCATGTTGGTGTTATGAAAGAACTCATATGTAGTAATCTAATCAATAAGACAAAAAAACACAAGACACAATGGAAAGAATTGAAATATTTTCAAAAGACATTGAATACAATATAATAACAATAGAATAAGATGATATTTCTTTATAGACAAGGATAAAACCCTAAAGCTATCTAAGATCAAGACAAGTTTCTTAATCCTATGCTACAAGACACAAAAATAAATGACCTAAGTAAGTTTAAGAAATTAGGTGTGAATAGGTCCTAAAGTGAAACTAGATAGATAATATTCCTTGTCCACACCAATAGTGAAACTCATAAAACGAAAAATTTTGACTATCAAAAAAATACAAGACAAAGTTTGTAGAATGTGAAAAAGGTTCAATAAATAGTCAAGTTTGGAAAATAGTCATCTTTACCAAATGTAAAATAGAAAAAGTGGATTTTAGATTTGTTTGTTTTAACCTACTTTTTCCACTAATCTACCTTACATGTGATAAGACTACAAAATTTATTATTTTCTATTTTCTCTAATTTCTTGTTTTGAATAGAAAATACTAGAAACTAACTAGCCTTATCTATAAATTTCCATCCTATTAAAGTATGTTTGAACAAGAAAAAATAGGACAAATATAATGAAATGGCAATATTTGAAAACTAAAATATAGAACTAGAAAATAGAATTCATATTATATAGAAGAGGAAATTAAATCACACATAATAGATAACTTGAATAGCTCATTATCCACAATGTTATAACTATCATCCTATCTACACATTATCATCCAAAACTATTGAAAAATAGAATTTTTGAACAATTTTTCAGACTTTCTACTTAGTAAAAAATAGAAAAATACAACAGAAACAAAGAGCTTCCAAGAATAACCAAAACTAAGAAAATTACTCTAAATGATGGTTAAATTTTGAAAAGATAAAATGAAATAAAATGGTGAAGCAAAAGGATGAGAAAAAGAAAACCCTTCATTTGTGAAAGCTTCCAAAACTTATAGCTTAGACAAAGAGGGAAGGTTGGGGCTACTTAGGATCTTGCAAAGAATGATCAAGCCCATATTTCATCATTTTGACCTCCATAGGCTTCCAATGATATAGATGATATGGAAATGTGTGTGAACTTAGCCTAATGTGTCTAGGACAAAGAAAAATAATGCTAAAATGAAATCTAGTATTAAATCCTATCTCTACAAGGATTAATACCCTAGTGTATCTGAGGATGCAAATGAAGGTGGGAAAACCTCTTTGTCTCAACAACAAAGCTAAACACAACAAGAGTTCATATTGATAAAAAAAATTATGAAAGTAAATGGAGAGTTTTGAAAAAATTCACCTCATGCACTAAATTGGAGATGAAATATATAGAAATCACAACAAAAATGACTACAAGAGTGGAGTGGAACCAAAGACGGCCAATGGAATATGTATATTCTCGAGAAACTCAAAAATGTTAGAATATTGCTTCAAAAGATCACTAGAATGTAAGAGATAACTTGATAGGGAGTATAGAATGAAGAGTTGATTCAAAAGATTACATTTAAAGGGAATTCAAAGAGTCAATGAATCCCAACTAATGTTTTTTATTCACCCAACATATCTCATGGAAATTACATTCACATATCCTTTCTCAACAAAGTGGCAAGAACTAAAGAAGATGGTTGTTGTATAACTAAAAATTTAGTGAATGTTAAGACATCATGCTAGCATCCAAGTACAACAAGCCAAAAACACAAGATTCAATTTGGCACTAAGGGTAGGAAAAATAATAGGTTAAGGCCAAATGAACCTAAAAATATGATAGGGTTTACAAACACTAAATTGAGTCAAAATGTAAAATGGTAATTTCAAGGTATGCAATTTTTGATATTACACATCCCCACAAGATCCCAACTTATTAGAAAAAATTTATAAGATTGCATATCACTTCATTGAGCCATTTGAAATCCTTGAGGGGATTGGTCCCATCCCATATTGGTTTGCATAGCCACCTAGTCTCTTTCATCCATGATATTTTCCATGTTTATGTTTTCAAACAATATACTCTAGTTGTGATGCATATTCTTGATTACAGTGCCTTGTAGGTTAAGGAGAGTGGAAATCCCTATGAATATTGTTGCATTAGAGATCACACCTTCAAGGTTTAGACCTAGACCAAGAAATGGTCTAGTGAGGTCAACATAATAATATAAGAGCTTCTTAAGAGGATGATACACACTTGAGAGTTCTCTATTCACACATTTGTATAAGATTTTAAGAATAATATTAGTTTTAGGGGATAGGGATGTAATACCCACAAGAATATGACTTATCTTGTTTGATTCTAATTTTAATACTAATGTCATTTACCAAGGATGTTTTGTATTTCCATCAAGATATTTAGTTGTGCATTTTTTATTCATAAGTTATTATTTTATATGTTTGAACTCTAGAAGTGTTTCAAATTCATTATTTTCACCTTACATGTGATTATGAGTATATTGATTGATTTAGCATTATGGTGTATTGATTGCATATCCTTCATATTAGGATAATGATAGTTGTAGATGATTTTTTGTAAGATATAGTTATTTGATGTCATCTTTCATCTTATATCACATTAGTTATTTATACGACATATTGGCTATCCTTGTAATAGCAAAATACACCTAATATTTTGATTGAGTGTCTAGGCACAAGTTCCCTAATAATGATTAATATGGAGATGATTGGCTTGGATAAGTGAGTTATGTTTGAATTTTCATGTCACTTAGTTGTGAGTTACAAAATGAGTAATGTGTATCCCTATTAACCTTAATTTAGATCAATGATTATTCTAGATTCTTATGTTATGTGCAAACTTTTAAAGTTTATGTGTGAATGTTTTGCATAGTTTTCCTTCTTGTCATGTATTGATTTTTTTTTTAATCAATAGACATGGTTAGTTCTTTTAGAGTGACCAATATGTCTTAGAAAAAAATATTATCAAATGCTTTAGTGAATAAAGTTCTATGCAATTTAAATATTGTTTGTTGAAAAGACAATTTAAAAAATTATATAGTTTGTATAAAAAATACTTAATATGTAAACTATCTATCTTTGAAAATTAACTAGCCACAATTGAAATGGGGAAAATTTTGTTTTGGGGTTTAGGAATTTTTTGAAACAAAAGGGAAAAGAAAAGAAATTTTAAATCACTTGTTCCTTTATTCATTTGCCCTCCTCTCCTCCATTGTATGTGAGATTTTTTCTAAAATATTGCTTGGAAACCCTACATGTGCTTGGGAGATTGAAATCAAATCTTGAAGAGGATTCCAAAGGTTTGTGCATTACATATAGAAGGGGCAACCTCCATTGTTGAAGGTATATTCATTTTTAACAAATACATTTGTTTTAATTGAATTACTATTTTTCCATGTAACATACTAGTTGAGATCATATATGGCTCCATTGTGTATGTTTAGGTTTGGAATGAATTCTATAATGTAGGTTATTAGGAAAATTTGAATTGTATTAATTTTTTTAAATACATTTATTTGAAGAAACTATGATGAAATTTCCCTAACATTGTTGTATTGGAAAAGAGTAATGTACTTGTTTTTTATTAAGGGTAAAACAAGTTTTGATGGGGCCCCGAAACCCAATACAACAGGTTTTACAGGGACCTGAAACCCAAATAAAGAGAGTTGCATAAAGAAAAAGACACAAACCAATAGTAGCCTAAATCACAACAGCCATAGAGAGAATGGAAAGACTAAGCGAGCTGCACCAAACAGGATAAGAACGGGCCTAAAACCCTTTGATAAAATTGAACATCACCTGAATCATCCAGGCATCAACAAACCAGCCTCTCAGATCATTAAAATATGAGCCCAAAAAAATAGAGAACACATTGGTGTAAACCACCAACAAGAGCCTATTATCAAGCATAACCAATAAGTACAAACACCCCACCTTAATAGGGGATTAGGGATTCACAATAGAAAACTACAAGAATACAGCTTCCCTACAGCACAATCTCACCTAGTAACAAGAAACCAACTCCATCTCCACCTCTAAAGGAGTGAACTCCCCTCTATTGGAGAAGATGATACGATTAGCTAAACCATCGCAACTGGAAATCACCAGCACCCTCAACCTCCACCTCCATAGGAGAACCACCCACCTCAATAAGAACAACAACTGAGGGAGGTCCACCTCCATAGGACCTGAGGGGAAATCTAGTACAGTAGCCAAGCAAGCGGCCATAGCATCCTTCAGAAAACTTTGCACCAAGATCAAAACCATCTGGGGTCTAGGAGTAAAACTTGAGAACCACCTAGCTAAGAGAACAAGGCAACAACTGATCTAAATAGAGTCCAAAATAGTAGGAGCCTTCAGCTAATAAATCACCAGCAAAAAAGAACCTAGAGCACGAATCGCAGCCAAGTAAAACTTCAAGAGCGACCACAAACCTGAATCAACCAGCTCCATCACCACCTCTAAATGAATGTGAGCATAGAACCCTTTTGAAGAAGGAATGATAGAAGCACCCCTAACCAAAGAAAACAAATGGGGCAGTAGAATAAGATAGACAATCAGCCTAGCAAAAATCACCCCATTAAAAATAGGGGATATAAACATGACCAACAACTCCATTAGAATCTTAAGAGCACCCACAAAATGATGGAGCGGAGACCAAAAAGAACACCAACCATGCCTAAGCATCTGGGTTTTCAATAAAAGCTTGACAAAAAGCCTAGCCATCAGCCCATAAATAGAAACATGAGGAATCAGCATCTGGGATCTAGGAAAAACTCTAGAAAGCCACCCAGCCAAAAGACCACATTCAAGAAACATCCCAGACAAAGAGCCAAACAAGTTGCAGCTTAGTTGCAAACCAAAATAGGACAACCCCACAAAGGAAATGAACATAGAAAACCAGAAAGGGCTCCAACCAATCAATAACACCCTCTAAGAAGAGGACCCAAAAGCTCCAAACCAAGGAGCACACAGCCAACAAAGCAACAAAAAACTCTAGGTAGACAGAAAAGAGTTTAAAGGAAACCCATCCAACAAGAGGAACACAACAAAGGTGACCAAAGCGGCACCCTTAAGCAACACAAGTGAACAAAATTCAGAACCCCTCAAACACAAATGCTTTATAGGCCATTCCAAATGCCACACCAAGCCAGAAACATAAGCATCACAGTCCTTTAGTAACTTAACCAACATACAGAGGCCATCAATACCAATCCAACAAGGCATAAAGGCTCCCAAAACCACAGAACTAGGAAAAAGATCTAAAGAAAAAGCAGTGAACCCACCATTTCCAGCATGAGCATCATCCCCAACTCCACCAACGCCTGCAACAGAAAAGTTGCAACCCCATCCAAAACTCTCACACTGCTCTGGCAGCCATAAAGCATCTAGAAGCAGAGGTGAGAGGGAAGAATAGGAAAGATGGACAGAAAGGGGACCAATGTCCAGAAAGACCACCAAACACACAAAAGTAGTGAAAGCAATGTTGCACATCCCAGGAAAGAGACCAAATGCCTCCAATAATAACAACAAAAGACCCAAGCTAAAGCCAACAAAGGAGGATGACCCAGGGAAAGCTTTGATCCCACCGCACAATCCAGCAACACCTGTTGCATCATCTTCATCTTCAGAGGCACCATCATCCTCTTCGTCGCTGGTTTTCAAACCTCCAGCGCTCCTGCTCACAACACTCCTGCCCACTCCCATCGCTCAAAATAATAGAGTAATGTACTTGTTGTTGTACTATAGAGAGTGTATTTTAATTTTTTTAATTTGAAGAAATTTGAGTTACATTAATGGTGTATTTGAAACTTTTATTCTTGAAATTTCTTGAAATTTTGATTTTTGAGATTTAGACCATATTTGTTCATTGAATTTTGTGGAGTGAATTGTTCTCTCATGGTAATGAGGTTGACTATGAGGTGATGGCATGTGTTATTAGTGTGCCTTGTTTTTTTGTGCCAAGGTCATTTTGTGTGTGTTGGTCTTTTTGGTCATTAGGAATGAGATCTAAAGTAGGAATGGAGTGGACTCTCTAAAGCTTGTGAGAGGATAAAACTTAAAAATCTAAAATTGAATGGATTTCAAACATGAATTAAACATAATTAAGGTTTAAGTTGCATCTAGTACCAAACATCATATTGAATATTTTGGAATGATTATGTAAGACATTATCACAATCCTATCGTGATTGTTGAATTTTGCTAAGGATCTCCTATTGTAGATGGCAACACACTTCTCAACTTCGTATGGTCATAGTACCATTATGTTGACACTCCACCATCCTAAGTCTAATGGCTTCTTCCTTTTTGTTTAATAAAATAATTTATATATGATTAATGATAGTGAATCCAATGTATGCATTGTTTGGTGTTGTAATGTCGTAAAATTACACCCCTTGCGATTTCACATACATTCTTGTATCCACTTTAGTGTCCACTCCCTTAGCATTTGTGTAGGCTCATTTTAGCCCTTACATCAACCTTTTTCCCTCTCAGGATGCTCAAAAACCCCTTTTCAGCAGCTACCTTTGTGCGTCAACTTTGCATCGAACCTTGTGCTTCAACTTTGCATCGAACCGTGTGCTTTTCCCATTCTCATTATTTTGTAGCGTGATGTGTTTGGACACTAGTGCGCCGCACAGATGTCTATGTGTCACACTAGCATCCTACAACGTTCAAATGACCTTTTCTAAGTATTTTTTCCACTTGTCAGCTACTTTTGTCTGCCAGTGGTAACGGCTCAGGACACCATGTAATCACTCGAGAAGCTTATTTTCCCTCTTTAAAAGTTGTCTTTTCAACTCATTTGGCCTTCTTGGCTTCTATCTTGGAAATTCTCCCATATTTCTCTTGTTATCTTGCTTGCACAGCTCTTTACAGCTTGCTACAACAGCACTCTTAAGCTCTTACAGTACTCTTTGTAGCTCTCTTGGCTCTTGCAGCTATCTTTATTGCTCTCTTTGGCTTCCTTAAGCCTTGCATCTGATATCTCCCTTGTTTAGTGCTTGTGAGCATCCTGGGATTTCACACATCCCCTATCAATTGCATCTCTATTTCATGATACAGGCTCTCCTCCTTGAGCAAGGATTGCTTTTATCATGCCATTATTTCTTACTTTTTTCACTTTCTCTATCTATTTGGCTGTTTGTGGAGGTGGGAACACCAAAACGGGGGTTTGACTGAGGCAAACCCCTATACAGCCCCAACATTTTCTCTCAATATTACATATGTAGGTATTGAAGATATCTACTAGCTAGAGGCTTCATTACTTGGGTTATTGTGAGCATTTTCCTTCTCCATTCTCTTTAGTTCTATCATTTACTTCACTTCATTTCAGCTCTATTATATTCTATTATTTTCCCACATCTTAAGAGTTCTTAGCAATCTTATTGTTAGTAGTCACTAAGTTGTTTTATGGGATATTCTCACTTTCTATCTGTACAAGACACCAACATTCCTTTGAGACTCCAGCATGCCACATTATCATCCATGTGTCACACTATCATCCTTTGACTGAGAACTCGCTAGTCTGTCCAAAAAATCTTTGTGACCTACTCTTTCTAATTTTGAAACTCTCGCTTTGTTCCCTAAGGTAGTTTAGGGAAATTCGCCCCTTGGGAATCTCTTGAGAATAAAGAGACTCATGATTAGTGAATCCTCCTTCCCTAAATTTTGGTGAACCCGACGTGAATCACAAGTTTTTAAAAAAAACTAGGAATTTATTTACCCCAACTTGGTGGGGTCATAACTTTTGACTCGGTGCTTGGAATTCAGAACTATTTGCACTGTTGGAAAGGTCTCTAAGAGGACTAATGCAGTCCCTAAAATATTGTGCCTTCAAAATCCAAAATTTAGAGACCGGTGCAAGTTTCAACCCCAAATTCTGCTCCGAAGACCTCCAAAAATATAAATTACTAGAACCTAGAAAATACCGAAAAAATAAAAAAATCAAGATTTTTTAGTTTTTCTCAGTTTTGTCACCCTTGGATTGCTCTGGGTCAGCTAACGTGTCTATATTTCTATTTCAAAATGTATTTTATATCTTTCTTCCTTCTATCTCTTCCAACTTTGTTAAGAAGCTTCAAGTTCTCTTACAAGCGTGTGAAAGTTAGTTCTTGTCTCCTTTCCTATTATTCTTTGTTGATCCCTCTCCTAAAATTCCTTCTAAGGATATTTTGGCACAAGAGGATGAAATCATTGATACCTTTCTTAATGTTACTCTACCTTCTATTCATTCTAATGCACTCTCTTTTGGAGATGATGCATTTCTGAATGACGAATCTCCCCTTCATTCCAATGCACTCTCTTCTAGAGATGATGCATTAGTGAATGACGAATCTCCTTCCACATTTGATCTTCCCTGGATCAATGTTGATAATATTTCTTTGAATAATTATATTCATTGCTGCCCCTTAAAGGCCTAAGAGACCGGTCATTTATCTGACTCCAGCTAGTTCTTCTCCTAAAATAATTTGTTCTATTAAGAATAGAATGAATAAACAACCAAGCCTTCTTCAAGTTCCTAAACCTATGACTAAAGCACCCAATGATTATGATCTTGTCGAGAAACTTCGAGTTACTCCGGCTAAGATCTCACTTTGGGACTTGCTTCAGTCTGCTCCGGTTTACCAAGATATGCTTCAAGAAGCCTTGAAAAAGATCCTTTTTCCTTCTTCCAGGCTGGTAGATGTTAATGCATCGATAGCTCATATTCATGTGGACTCACCGAATATTAAGTTCAATCCACAAGAACTCCCACCTCTGGAAGTGCAGAAGTAAGAAGATCCTCTGATGATTATAGTTAACATTAATAATATCGACATTAGATGTACTCTCATTGACGTTGGTTTGGCACTCAATGTATGTAGCATCAATCTATTGCCTAAGATTAATATCGATTCATCTTCTCTTAATGCTTCTTTCGTTGGCATTCATGGATTTGATAATGTTGGTCGACAAGCCCTAGGCACGATAGTCTTGCCTTTGAGGTTGGGACCCATAACCGTAGTCACCCTTTTATATGTTATGTCAGAAAAATTACCATATAACCTTCTTCTTGGTAGACCATGGATTCATGCTATGGGCCATTCTACCTTGCATAAATCTATTAAGTTTGTTTGCAATAATCGAGTAGTCATAGTCAGGGCTAACCCTGAGGCTATGCACTTATGTGAGATGGTAGTTGTTGGTCAGGTTTTGGTTGTGTCTAGTCTCATCCCTTCAGTGCCTTCCAATGTGTTGAAATCTACTCCAGCAGTACCCATTACAAAGGATACTCTTGAGGAAGATGTCCCTAAAGAAGATCCTTTTGAAGAAATAAATCTTAAGTCTACTCCTTCTTCTAAAGAAAATGCATGTCTTGGTGATGATTGGGGTTCTCTAGACTTTACAAAATCCTTCAGTGGAGAATATAAAGTCACCCCGATTCACTTAGACCTTCAAAGATGGTTATTCTTCTATATCGCGAGATAACGTGAACATAAATTGTAATGTTCTTAGTGTTGATCCTCCTTCTGAGGAAGATGATCACACTTCTATTAAAGAAGATAATGTTGGTAGTCCTATTAAGGAGGTTGGTGGTGATCCTATAGAAGAGTATAATTCCCATTGCTATAATAATACTCTCTATATAGATCCTCCTCCTCAAGATTTGCAAACACATTATGGCCCTGGCTATAAACTTGTCTCTAAATATGGCTATGAGCGTAAAGGTTGTGGGCATAACAAGCAAGGCATTCAGGTCCCTATAGATTATGCACCTCGTAAGCATAATTTGGGGCTTGGTTGCTCAAATGAAGAATCTAAACGAAAACCACAGTTGAATGGCGACATGATTTTTGCTCAACCTCATTCTCTTGGATTGATTCATCCTCCATTATTTATTGTCTTTGTGCCTTCTTGTGAGCAGTCAAAATTTTCTCCACAAGAGAAATGGTTTCTTCTTGCTCCTCATCCTTTATTTGAGAAATAGAATTTTTTTTTAGGCTTCTCAAAGCCCACTTAATTACTCTTCCTCCTACACGTAATAAATTCCATAAACATGATAAACAAACATATTCTTTTTGTGCACACCATCAAGCGCTTGGCCATTCCACTAGTGAATGTAAGGCCTTGAAGGATAAAATGCAATAACTTTGTGATTCACGTGCCATCACTCATTTATTTTTTGATGCATCTACCTCTTCATCAAATGACAACTGATATCGAGGTCTACCTCTATCTTGTATGTTCAAAGTATCTTGCATGGTTCTCCTCCCCTATATGTTGGGCACAGTGACAACTTGTTCAGGAGATGTGTGTCCTTATAAGGACCCCCTCTCTTATCTCTATATTTCAATTGAAGCGTCCCCTTGAGTGGGCCCCTTACTATCTTGAAGGGTTCCCAAGGGACCCCCTTTGAATGTTTTTATCTCAAATGAATTCTATGGCGTCTAGCTTGGGAGCAACCTGACTAGACCTATCTTTTCTATGACTATCCTGTAATGTAGCTTGCAGTAGCCACAGGCTTCTCTAATTAGTCTTGCTTTGTAGGACCTAGAACCTGTAGAGCTCCTTTGCATCAAGCTTGCCTAACATGTTTAGTCTTTGGATAAACATGTTGCTTTGTAGGTGTGCTTGTGAAGCTGCTTTTCAATCAACCTTGCAGGACTGAGCACCTGTAAGGGCCAATCAAACTCTATAGATCCTTTCACATCGGGCTTCCCTCAAGAGAGAGTACCTGGGGCACCTTATTTTCAATTCTGAGGACCTGTAAAGTGCTTTCATCTTGTGGTATCTATTCACTATTGGTTTGCAGGCCTTTGATGCAATTTATCCAACTTTCTAGGAGAGAGTACCTACAAAGCCTTTTTTTCACCTTTCGTAGGTTTGCGGATCTACAGCGCATTTGTTCAACTCTCCTTGGATCTGAGGACCTATGGAGCTATTTCTCTTGTAATTTTCATTCCTTTCTAATTCTCTTCTCTATTTTCTTCTCAATTGTGTATACCGGATTGAAGATTTGTGTCTTCTTCATCCTGAGTATATGCTCTTTCTCTCTTCGATATTGGTTGATTCCCTGACTTTTGGGTGCATTCTTCTCTTGAAGCAATCAATCCTTACCTTCTTCTCTTCGTTTAAGAATTCTTTAATTTGTTATTATTTTTAATTTGGGGACAACGCATAGTATTGAGACAACATTTTACATCAAGGTCTCTTTCACTTTGCTGACTCAAGTCCTTTAGTTTGTGTATGTGTTTTTATGTTCTAATTCCGTGACGTAGTGGATTTTTATTTTCTAATATTGTTGTCTTATGTAGATCTTTCTTGTCTAATGTGTTTTTTTTGTAGGTCTTCAGCCTGGGGGCATGCTTCCTTGGTTCGAAGAGTTATCTGCTTCCTTTATAGTATCCTTTTGGTATCATGATGTTATTTATGTTTAGTAGATTTCCTTTAGCATGCATATTAGTGTAGATTCATATGCCCTCTAAAGTGGGGGAAAAATTTAATGTTGTATAATTGCACCCCTTGCAATTTCACATGCATTCTTGCATCCACTTTAGTGTCCACTCCCTTAGCATTTGTGTAGGCTCATTTTATCCCCTGCATCAACCTTTTTCCCTCTTAGGATGCTCAAAAACCACTTTTCAATAGCTACCTCTATGCGTTAGCTTTGCATCAAACCTTGTGTTTTTCCCATTCTCATCATTTTGTAGTGTGATGTGTCACTAGCATGCCACATGGACGTCCACGCACTGCGCTAGCATCCTGCGACATTTCAACGTTCAAATGACCTTTTTCGAGTATGTTTTCCACTTTTTAGCTACTTTTGTCGGTGGTAATGGCTTGGTACGCCTTGTAACCTCTCAAGAAGCTTCTTTTCCCTCTTTAAAAGCTATCTTTTCAACTCATTTTTCCTTCTTGGCTTCTATCTTGGACATTCTCCCATCTTTCTCTTGTTATCTTGCTTGCATGGCTCTTTACAGCTTGCTACAACAATTCTCTTAAGCTCTTACAATACTTTTTGCAGCTCTCTTGGCTCTTGTGGCTATCTTTATTGCTCTCTTTGGCTTCCTTAAGCCTTGCACCTTATATCTCCATTGTTTAGTGCTTGCGATCATCCTAGGATTTCACACATCTCCTATCAATTGCATCTCTATTTCATGATACGGGTTCTCCTCCTTGAGTGGGGATTGCTTTTATCATTCCATTATTGTTTACTTTATTCACTATCTCTATCTATTTGGTTGTCTGTGGAGGTGGGAACACCAAAACGGGGGTTTGACTGAGGCAAACCCCTATACAGCCCCAACATTTTCTCTCAATCTTACATATGCAGGTATTGAAGATATCTACTAGCTAGAGGCTTTATTACTTGGGTTATTGTGAGCATTATACTTCTCCATTCTCTTTAGTTCTATCATTTACTTCACTTCATTTTAGTGATGTTATATTCTATTATTTTCCTGCATCTTAAGAGTTCTTAGCAATCTAATTGTTAATAGTCACTAAGTTGTTTAATGGGCGTGCCTTTGGGACTCCAACGTGCCACATTGTCATCCTTCGGCCGAGAACTTGCTAGTTTGTCTAGAAAATCTCTATGACCTACTCTTTCTGATTCTAAAACTCTTGCTTTGTTCCCTGAGGTAGTGTAGGGTAGTTCACCCCTTGGGAATCTCTTAAGAATAAAGAGACTCATGAGTAGTGAATCCCCCTTCCCTACAGGTGTTTATAGAACCCTCATGCATGCTTGCTTGGTATTCCATGTACGAGGTAATTTTCATATGTGATTGTTCAACCACCTTGTTTTACATAAGGTTTGTTGGACTACATAGTCAATGGTCTTTTAGTTAAAATGTGTGGACCTTAGGTTCTTGCATGGTTGGGTGTGTTAATCATCATTGACTCCACACAAAATATTGTAGATTCTTATTAGAGGGCATGTTAATATTTTGTGGTATCTTGATAGTTGTAGCTTTCCATTTTTGGTTTCTTGGAAAAGTTGTAAGGTGGGATCTTATGATCCTTGATCAAAGTGTTAATTGCATATTATTGAAATTTATTATTTGGGCATTGAACCATCCATATTTGAGATGTGAATCATTTGATTGTAGTGTGTATATTTCATCATTTCAGTTGGTTTGGCATCTTTTCTTGTCAAAATTTATAATGATGTGATAAATCATGATTTTATGATGTGGTCTTAGATGCCTTGAAAGCTGAAATGATGCATATTTTTTTTGTGTGTAATGATTAAGTTAGAATTATTAGTATAAACTTGTACTACAACATGAAGGATAGGATTTAAGATCATTCATGTATGTTATGTCACACTCGAAGGAAAAGGGATAATGCTTATGGATAATAGTGACTTTGGGTTCAAATGAATTTATATTTTGATAGAATTTAAACATGGAAAATGGAAGATTGGTATTAATAACTATCAATGGTTCAAACCATTTGAAAATAACTCATAAAACAAGGATGCTAGAGCATGTTTTTTAGTATACATTGTCAGCTTGCAATGGCTTGGCCATGCATTGCATATCAATATATTTTGAGAGTTGGATCATATCCCTATATGTCAATTTGGATGTGTACCTTCTAGATAAACCTTGTGACATCCTTGGTTTAAAATTTGGAGTCTCTAAGAATCCTCATTCTTTAGAGGCCTTATACATTCAAAATCACTTGTCTTGCATGAGAGCAATTTTATCCATAACATGGATGATATCATGATAGCTTGGGAAATTCCAAACTAGCAACAAGGGTGATCTTCTTCAACAAGAGAAATCCTAAGACACTAACCCTTTTAAGAAAAATTTCCTAAAAAGAGGTTGACTATAGGAATCTTCCTTCAGTGGCTACCACTTCATTTGATGTTACTTTTTGTTCTTTGGACACAATTATTCTTCCTTTCGTGTTGTAATTTATGCCTCAAGAGGAAAAAATGGTCTCTTTAAGATGAGGTCAAGATACCAATTCTCCCTACCATTTAATGTCCTAGTTGTACATTCCTTGTGGTTGGATGTTGTTTCCACATCATTTCATATGTTTGGTTATCTTGGATTGCTTTATGTGATGCAATGGTGGTAAATTTTACTTAAAATAGAAAATATATATCCATTATCATTCATCCCTTATCTATTAGTGAGATATGTTGTTAGTGGTATTGTACCCTTTCACCTTGGTTAGAGAAAACTCTACCCTTGTGTATGGTTTTTTTGGTGATGTCATCACATGACAATGTTAAGTCTTCCACTTGTGCAATTATTCTTTGTGCATAGACATCACACCTTATGAGTATTGTTGTAATGTTTTGTGACATCTCTAGTCCATATGTGCACATCATGGCACGTTTGTGTCACAACTATATCGCAAAATTTTGGTTCTCTTTTTATTATTCATTAATGTCTTGGGTGTAATCTTGGTGCATTACATACACATTTTCCATTTCCTTTGTCTCAAGAAATGTCATTGTTGTTGAAATATGGTAGCTTCGGTCAGATATAGAAATGATGATCATATGTGTGTGTATATATATGTCAGTATGTACTGACATATGTATACACACATATATATATTAATTGTATACATCATTATTTATATCGAACTATACTACATTCCAAGTATATTATCGATTTGCATTTAGAGGTTATTAATTGCGGATTATTAGCATTTCATGTTTCATTTAGGATCCCGATCGAGCAACATTATCGGTGATCATTTCCAGATTGGATATTATTTATTTGTGCAAGATAAAATCATATTGAACTTAGTAAGCATTTATGTTTATTAAGTAACTAACTCCGAATTGGTGATCAGGTGTTTATTTTAGATGAAAAGGCACAATTCATGAGACATCTCATGAACGGACATTCCTTCACTTTGTGAAGACATGTCCGCTCATGGGATGTGTCTCTTCCTTATATATTTAATGTAGATCTGATCCACAATTGGAGATATTGAAATCAATAAATGTTCTGCTCTTGTAGATCGAATACCATTAAGAAAATTGAGACTTGTGAATACATGATCAGTATTTTTCAATACTGATTTGGCATCAACTTCATATTTATCAAGTTCAACATTCTGGTTATAATCTAAAAGAAATTTAATCTTTTCAACATGGTATCAGAGCCAAGTTAAGGAAGATCTGATTAAATTTAAGAGATCAGATTTGTTAAAGCAGTTTTGTTATTCGATATATAAGAGGCATATCTTTTGTAGTAGTTGGGTCATATATATATTGGATCAAAGTCTGAAGATCTTGATTTGCAATTCCCTGTGTTAGTCGTCAACACCTGAGAGTTCGTGGGCCTGTGGCATCAATGTAGCACTGGCATCTCGTGTGCCCTATCGTCTTCATGCTTTTTTGAGGTTCATTTTTCGCATGGAGATGAGATCGGATTTCCTTGAATAGCATTCACGTGATCTCCCTCCAGCGTCAGGGTGTGACTTCGTTGGGACCCCTATTTGAGGCTTGTCTTATAAGAGGCATATCTTTTGTAGTAGTCGGGTCATATATATATTGGATCAAAGTTTGAAGATCTTGATTTGCAATTCCCTGTGTTAGTCGTCATCACCTGAGAGTTCAAGGGCCTGTGGCATCAATGCAGCACTAGCATCTTGTGTGCCCTATCGTCTTCATGCTTTTTCGAGGTTCATTTTTCGCATGGAGATGAGATCGGATTTCCTTGAATAGCATTCACGTGATCTCCCTCCAGCGTTAGGGTGTGACTTCGTTGGGACCCCTGTTTGAGGCTTGTCTTTGCTCTAACATTCTAAATTCGTGCGATCTCCTATATGTTGGATTAGTGTCACCGAGATTGAGATGAGTGTTGTCTGGATTCACGTATTCCAGTCATCGAATTTGAGAATTGATATCATCTATTTAGGTGGGCGATCAGAGCCAAATTGTGGCAAAGCTACAGGGTCCTACTATCTCTCATATCTCGATTTAGAAGTCATGATTATTATAGAAGAGCGCTTTTGGGTAGTGTCGCTTGAGCTATCAAGCGTATTGTTTTCTGTCAGGCAAGAGGACCTCCCTTCGCTGCTTCCAAATCACAAGGGACGGAATAGATCTCATTGCTCGTTAGTCTGGAGTCATTGGTTATGTGTGACACCACTGAAAGGGTGGAGCACGATATCGGCATCGTCCTTCTCCATTCACACACGGCATCATATATCGATGGTTCTAGCTCAAGCCTGTGATTATCTCTATGCCTACTAGTGCTCTATAATTTTATATTTCCCAAATTTCCACATACACGACACAACTAATTTGAATTTATACAACAATGGTGGCAAAAGGGCTGCACTTTGCATTGACAATAGGAAAAGCGTCGACTCACACTTCACCTGCCCGCATCCCAAATGCAATGACAATTAGAGGAAGAAGCAGGGGGCGAATACATTCCATTGGAATTGCGATCCGCATAGAAGCCCCCGATGAGACTGTGGCGGATAGAAGTGGAAGCATCATCAGCGCCCCCTCAAATTCAAAAGGTAACAACCCAATTTATCAGTATCTTAATAAGGATTACAAGTGGGGGTTTGTCTCCGATATCGAATCTGAATCCATACCCAAAGGGTTGTCCGAGGAAACTGTGAGGATAATTTCCGCTAAAAAGGAATGAGCCTCCATGGTTGTTGCAATTCAGGCTAAATGCTTACAGACAATGGCTGAAAATGACTGAGCCGAAATGGTCTGATAATAATTATCCCCTTATTAACTTCCAAGACTACTCTTATTACTCTGCGCTGAAGCAGAAAGAGCAGAAGTAGAGCCTGTATGCGGTACATCCTCAGCTCCTTGAGATTTTTCAGAAATTGGGGATCCCTTTGACCGAGCAGAAGCAACTGGCTAATGTTTCTGTGGATGTCATTTTCGAGAGTGTTTCCATCGCCACAATGCACAAGAAAACTCTTGAGGCTACAGGGGTCATTTTTTGTTCCATCTCTGAGGCAGTCCATAAGTACCCTAATCTCGTTTAGAAGTATTTGGGTAGAGTTGTGCCCCCTGCCGACAAATTTTATGCTGCTCTCAATTCTGTAGTATTTAGTAATGGGTCCTTTTGTTACATCCCTAAGGACATTGTGTCCCCCATGGAGATTTCTACTTATTTTAGGATAAATTTCATGGAGACCGGTCAGTTTGAGAGGACCCTTATCGTGGTTGATGAGAGGAGCTATGTAGGTTATCTTGAGGGATGCACTGCACCTTCCTACGACACCAACCAGCCAACCTACTTCATGCTGCAATTGTGGAGTTATATTGTGCCGAGGGAGCTGAAATTAAATACTCCACTGTGCAGAATTGGTATGCTGGAGATGAGAATGGGAAGGGTGGGATTTACAATTTTGTAACTAAGAGAGGTTGATGTGATGGAAACCGGTCCAAGATATCCTGGACCCAAGTCGAGACAGGTTCTGCAATCACTTGGAAGTACCCTAGTGTGATTTTGAAAGGAGATAATAGCATTTGAGAGTTCTATTATGTGGCCCTCACAAATAACTATCAGCAGGCAGATACTAGGACAAAGATTATTCATGTAGGAAATAATTCAAGGAGCAGGATCATTTCTAAAGGTATCTCTGCTGGTAACTCAAGAAATTGCTACAGGGGACTAGTGCAAATGTAGCCATCTGCTCACAACTCCAGAAATTTTTCACAATGTGATTCTATGCTCATTGGTGATGAGGCAGTTGCAAATACCTACCCTTATATTCAGCTAGAAGCAGGAAGGTGATGATTAGTGATGAAAAGCTTGAGGCATCTTATGAGGAAGTCATGCCAACCAAAGAAATGGTCAAGCATGAAGTCACAATTTGCAGCCATGGAAATGAGTTGGTGGCTAGAGGGAGTTCACTTCCATAAGTCTTCTTTGCAATCTTTGAAGCAGGGATCAAGAGGGAGTTTTGTAACTCACTGAGAAGAAGTGAAGATTACTGTATTGCAAGGCTAGGTGCTAAATTCTTAGAGGATCCCTTCAGCTGCTGAGATCAGAATTGCTCAAAGACTGTCATCTAGATTTGACATTGGTAGCTCCGCAAACCTATTCAGAATAGAGTGATCTAGGATGAGGTTGAAG
>VDFB02272108.1:0-16882 GCA_007258455.2 Sequoia sempervirens | reverse complement strand
AATCACTTGGAAGTACCCTAGTGTGATTTTGAAAGGAGATAATAGCATTGGAGAGTTCTATTCTGTGGCCCTCACAAATAACTATCAGCAGGCAGATACTGGGACAAAGATGATTCATGTAGGAAAGAATTCAAGGAGCAGGATCGTTTCTAAAGGTATCTCTGCTGGTAACTCAAGAAATTGCTACAGGGGACTAGTGCAAATGTAGCCATCTGCTCACAACTCCAGAAATTTTTCACAATGTGATTCTATGCTCATTGGTGATGAGGCAGTTGCAAATACCTACCCTTATATTCAGCTAGAAGCAAGAAGGTGATGATTAGTGATGAAAAGCTTGAGGCATCTTATGAGGAAGTCATGCCAACCAAAGAAATGGTCAAGCATGAAGTCACAATTTGCAGCCATGGAACTGAGTTGGTGGTTAGAGGGAGTTCACTTCCATAAGTCTTCTTTGCAATCTTTGAAGCAGGGATCAAGAGGGAGTTTTGTAACTCACTGAGAAGAAGTGAAGATTACTGTATTGCAAGGCTAGGTGCTAAATTCTTAGAGGATCCCTTCATCTCCTAAGATCAGAATTGCTCCAGACTGTCATCTAGATTTGACATTGGTAGCTCCGCAAACCTATTCAGAATAGAGTGATCTAGGATGAGGTTGAAGAGGACAGCCCTGAATCTCTACAGAGGTGTGCGTTGGAAACCATTTCTCTAAAGCTTGTGTTGCAAGAAATCTTGGACGATGAGGTCAGGAGGTTGATGCAAGTTTGAAGATTCAGAGGGAGCCTCCTGAACCCAAAAAAGATGATCATGTTGTTTCAGGTTGAGGTCTGTGATGATATCCTAGTGTAGCAGGAAGCAATCTTTTGTGGCACTGAGTACAACACAAGCCGAATATATTACAGCCTCTATGGGAGAAAGAGAAGCAGTATGGCTCTGGAAATTGCTTGTGGGATTATTTGGTGAGCCCTTGAATCCTACTATTATCCACTGTGACAATCAGAGTTGTATTAAGCTTTCAGTGAATCTAGTATTCCATGATAGATCAAAGCATATAGAGATTCCTTACCACTATGTGAGAGACATGGTAGAAAGGAATGTGATCCAATTGGAGTATATTAGTACAAATGATCAAACAGCAAATATTCTCACCAAGCCTCTCTCCAGAGTTAAAGTTGAACACTTTCGGAAGAAACTTGGTATGGTTGAAATGTAAGTTATTGTTGAGATTGAGACTCAAATTGTTTATTTTGTACTAATGTATTTAAAAGATGTTTAATGTGTAAACTCTTTTGTCATGAGTGTGACTCCATGACTTTATGGGCTCTCACCCCCTGTGTACATTATTGAAAGGTGACGATCTTTCTGATAATGAACACTTGTATTTGACATTGTAAAAGTGACGACTCTACAATGATTACTTTCACTATCATGATGGATATCATGTGACTTGATATCCATGGATATGTCATGATAGTATCTCTTGGACATTTTGATAGATATCATGAGACTTGATATCAGTTGAAGATCATTATGATCCTTATGAGATAATCATGGTGGATAAATGTATCCGTGGATATGCCATGATTTATTATGGTAGACATCATGAGACTTGATGTCAATGCACATACCATAATGAAGATGTGTTATGAAGAATGTCAAGTGACTTGACTCTCTTAGAAGCATACCATATCTTTTGATATCACGAGTAAGGTGATATCACTATATACTTGGTTAGTGTTATCTTCCCTAGCTAAGAGGGAGTGTTGAAATATGGTAGCTTCAGTCAGATATAGAAATGATGATCATATGTGTGTGTATATATATGTCAGTATGTACTGACATATGTATACACACATATATATATTAATTGTATACATCATCATTTATATTGAAATCTACTACATTCCACGTATATTATCGATCTGCATTTAGAGGTTATTAATTGCGGATTATTAGCATTTCATGTTTCATTTAGGATCCCGATCGAGCAACATTATCGGTGATCATTTCCAGATTGGATATTATTTATTTGTGCAAGATAAAATCAGATCGAACTTAGTAAGCATTTATGTTTATTAAGTAACTAACTCCGAATTGGTGATCGGGTGTTTAGTTTAGATGAAAAGGCACAATTCATGAGACATCTCATGAACGGACATGCCTCCACTTTGTGAAGACATGTCCGCTCATGGGATGTGTCTCTTCCTTATATATTTAATGTAGATCCGATCCACAATTGGAGACATTGAAATCAATAAATGTTCTGCTCTTGTAGATCGAATACCATTAAGAAAAATTGAGACTTGTGAATTCATGATTAGTATTTTTCAATACTGATTTGGCATCAACTTCATATTTATCAAGTTCAACATTCTGGTTATAATCTCAAAGAAATTTAATCTTTTCAACAATTGTGTAACTTGCTATTTGTTATATTGCATATTGCATATAATTATTTGCAAAGTATCCTCTTAAATTCTTCCCATTTCACAATCAATGACACTTTCTTGATTTTCAACAAGTGTGCATAGCTCTCATACCATGTGAGAGTATGCCTAAAAAGTTGTAATCTCACAAGATAATATGTTGGTATAGTAACAACTAATGGAAAATGAAATATAACTCCATTAGGGATACCCATTGGTCCAAGTTTTCAACAATAGTCTCACCATCATATGGTCGAATTTCAATTTTATCCTCTACTCTAAAGAAGATTACCTTAGAGGACTTGTCTTGTTCTGTCTCCACTCTTCTTGATTCGCCTTCTTCAATGTTGTCTTTGGAAATTTCATTTTAGAAATGAGGGCCACCATCACACCTTCCTACCTATCCAACTTCTCAAAACTCAAGACCCTAGCAACATCTTCTTCCAATTGGAACCTAGCTTCCTCATCTTCCTCCCTTGTCATTCTCACTCTCCTCACCATTATTTGGGTTCAATTTCAGCCTCAAAAGGTAAAGTCTTTATCGCCCCTTGATCTAATTGTTAGTATATACCTACACAACTTGCAAAATCAAATTTCCCATTGGAAATTATTGTTATGATACCACTTGATCCATAAACCTCTAAGTTGATAACCCTCAAGTTGCATCAAAAATGGATTTCCAAGGTTTGCTTGCTAATCACTACTTCTAGTACCCTACACCGGTGCTTTTAATTAAATTCAATAATAATTATGCAAAAATTAGTAAGAGAAATGAAACAAACAATGGGGCACACAATGAGAAAAAATACACGACACAAATTTCATCTAGAAAAAATCTAAATGGGTGAAAACTTTGGCAATGGTATGCACATTAGCATCATGTTCACTATGATAGTGTCAGTACATGGAGAGTTGTCAATTTGATGATGATCACTCTCTCTATATCAACAATCTAGAAAATGTCTTTCTTTAGCCAACTAACTCCTCTATTCAACTTCTCTACCTTTTCATATTCAAATCTTTTTCCTTACCAAGGAAGATTGACAATTATCTTGGAAATGGAAATATCCACTTCTTCCAATTACCCTCTCTTGGGAAGATGGACGATTGCCTTGTAAGGCAGCAGTCAGCTATGTAACTATCAATTAGTTGTCTACTAATAGTGAACACTCACTCAACTCAAGTGGGTAACTAAAACAACCATCAATCATCTCAGAACAACCTTGTCACTGTGACAAGTGGGAAATCCATTGCTAAAAGGGAATGTACAAACTATCATGACCCAACAATAATATTTAGCTCATCAACCTTTCGCAAGGTGGTATTTGTCTTAGCTAGCATCAACCAATGATTAAGAAATCGCACAACCACATCAAGCCCCTTTATGAAAGGAAAAAGGTCGCAATTGATTCTTCTATCCAAAATGAGCTCCTAGCCACTATAACTTCCCTAGAACATGCCTATAGCAACAAGGATATGCATCAGTTGACCCCATGTGAAATATGACAACTTTGAACCACTATCAGTCACCTATAGCATTGATTTCCATACTTGCAGCATTACTAAAAGCAATGTAAATCACCTTGATTAAGGATTCTAACAAAAGACAATGCTCCTAGATAACCAACATAAGACCAAAATTACTCTCCTCAATGAACTCATGCCATTTGGAAGTCATATGAATGCCTACAATTGTTTGAGTACATTTAGCAATATGTTGCTCATTTGTACAATCTATTAATACTTGCAACAAGCTATACAATACATATACTAGCTAACTAGACTGTTAAGACCACATGTAGCATTGTTATAAGTGACCTACACCTTACCACATGTTGGTTCCCAAAATCATTGTCCACACTCCAAAGAGGGGTCAATCTACTTCAAGGCTAGGGATGTGTCTTTCTTGAAGGCGAATAGATCAACTCATCAACAAAGTGGGGATGATTTAAGGTCAATTGCTAAGAGTGGGTACTCTCTCCTTCACTTGAGGTTCAAATAGACATAAGGGGAACTTCCCTAGAGGTATCCTTAATAGGACTAATTACAACTCAAGATGAAAAAGGTGAAAGTGCTACAATAGTACCCAATGTATGCTTGGTCCCAAAAGCTACCATTAGACCAAAGAGTAACCTATTGCACATAAAATCTTTTATAAAGCTAATAAGAACATCATTGTCCAACTACAAGATTTGTGTATGTAGAACATTATTCTCTAAGAAATATTAAACTACAAATATTTTTCAAGGATGAAATACTAAACCATGAGATGCAAACAAACTAATTTCCTACTCTTAATCTACTAGTGAAAGATGTACTCAATTTAAGCAAAGGGTGGATCATTAATTTCATGACCAATGCCTAATCCATTGGGTTGTAGTCATAGTATGCTATGATAAACAACATATTTAAATCACAAAATAATGAGTTGTGTAGATACATATATCACAAATAATGGTATTGAATAATTGAGCATACTTGGTTATCCATCTCCAAACTACAAAAATCCATATATAATAGAAAAAACACCATTACAAAGCTTTCAATGACTTAAAATGTTCTCTACATTCATCAAATATATATTACAACCATACCAACAAATGTGGCAAGAGAGAACTTAAGCATAGAATTTTCTTGAAAATCTACAAATGGAGTCATGGAGACATTCTACCACAAAAATCATTTACAATACGACCTTGTGATTTACTAAAGATGTTTCTCGAATGGTGATTGGATTTGCAAGAGTTGAAACCCTAGAAGCTCCTTGGCACTTGTAGTCGTGTGGAAAAGAAATGATCAAATTGTTGTTCTAAAAAATGAACTAATATTTATACCACTTCATTTTGTTATTGAATTGTTGGAAATATTTGACTAAGAACTAGACATCATTAATGTGGTGTGCAAAGCAAGTCAAAGTCCCACGAAATATGTGAGATGGACAATTTAGGCCAAGTGTGAGACAATTGACATCTGGAGCTCAACAACTACATTAATGGTGACATGGTCACTCTCATCCCCATTGTCGAAATCACATGTGAATCCACACCCACGATATGGGTAATAGTGTTTGAGTAGGAAAATCTTGTCTAGGTAATTGCAAGGGTTGATTCATGCATTAATGGCATTATGGGAGGATCTGGAAAGTGTATGGAGCAATCTAGAAGAAATGCAAAAGTTTGAAGCCAAATAGGATAAGAATAAAACATGTGGAGTTTAGAGTTCAAATTAGAGGGTTGAAGCTAAATGGGGGAATGAAAGTCTTAAAGTTTAATGAAACTCTACAAAAGAGGTGAAATGAGCACAATAGACATTATGGAGAAATGCAAGGAAAAGATGTGGAACTGAATATCAAGATGGGATGTCCAGGTGAAGAACTAGATATCCAAAAGTCAACTAGAACTCTACACAAGAAATAAGAGGCAAAAGACATGATAAGCATTTTGCGAGAATTCAATATAGAAGTGGATGTTAGGATTGGACATTGGATTCCAATGTAAATCCACAAGATGGGTGAAAAGAATGAATAAGGTGATTGTGAGAAATGTGGGGGAAAGATGTGAAATTAGTGAAGAGAAGTGGAGATGAGGCTAGAGAAAGTTTGAAGTGCAAAGGAATTCCACAAAAAGGAAATGGAATATAATGAGAAATGGAAGTGGGACTTGAGGTGTAGGGAAGGGAGGGGGAAGGTGGCGATCGTTGGAGATTGTGGGTTTGTGAGAAAGAAATGGGAGTTCAAAGGTGGAAGAAGTGTTTGGATCCACATCTAGATCTCACAAAAAGTGGAAAAAAGGGAAAAGAAAATAAGGGTGCAAAAAACCAGATGGAACTTTTAGGCAAGCCAAATACTAAAACCAAATATTTAAACAAGTAGAAAATGTCAAGTAATCCACTAAAATTCTACAACTTTACAAGAACACCAAAAAAACAATCAAAACACTCAACTTTAATTTTTTTTTTAAGTTTGGCCACTACCAACATACTATAAGATACAAGGGATGGTAATAAACAACATATATGCACTTTTGACCAATGGGGGACCCATTTTCAATTCTCTCAAATCAATTATAAGTGATGGAAAAATTAGGCCAAATGCTCCAAGGGGCCTTGAACAAAACAATTTTTGGCATTGCAAAGTTGGGCACCATGACCGCCAATGTGCTGCAACCTCCTACAAAGATGCCTAATTGAAAAACCTATAAAATTTGAACTTTTCAAATAAGTGTTTGAATCATGTAAAGGAGGAGTTAACACACTTTCACACCCTAGCTCAACAAGCTCAAATGGTGTTTTTAAACACAATTAAAATTTATTTTATCATTTGCAAGTATAGACAAACATTTTATCGTGAGTCAAGGTCACACTCACAAGGTTCAAGGCCACAAGAGTGAGTCTGATCTACGTTCACACAAATTTCCATATTTGACATAGCATACCTATCACAATTCGCCCATTCTAGGTCTAATTTCAAATTTTGAGTATCTGTCAGTCAAATCAATCCCTGCTTCAATATTAAGGTATACATTTCCTCTCATTTATTTTTATTGTATTTCAAATCCAATCCAATTATGTATATAGCTTAACTAAGCTCATATATATGAACAAGATTTCTGGAATAATTATGTACAAGTTTTTACATCAACGTTTCGGATCATACTCCATGATCCATCATCAGGATGATAATGATAAACAGAAAGAGAGAGAAGTGAAATTAAGATAGTAGATTTGGGTAGAAATAGGAGAGGGATGGGAGTGGGGGGAGGCACGTAAAGAAGGTTCAACGACCAATGGATGATTAAAAGGATTGCCACATATTCAAACAATTTGAATGAACTAAGAACATTAAGGCATGAAGTATGACAAGTTGGAAGATCATAACAACGAAGAAGAAAGTAACCCCACTTTTGTACCATGCACTAAAGTTGAAAGAGACCATAATGTATATTTTGATGATTCACTTTAGAGGTCCTAGACATTATAGTCATCATCATTGTCATAATAGAGTTAGAGATTGTAATCACAAAGGGATGATGGATGAAATTAAATTTCGAAAAAAGCCTTAATGGTGTATTCTAAAAGTGTGATCTAGGACTAACTGTAGTCAGAAGAATAAGCCACAATTGTGGCAATTTTAAATTTAAAAAATAAAAATAAAAACTAGCAATTGCACTTTAGGTGTGCAATGGGGTACGCCGAATAATTGTATGGCTGTATTTGAATTTGTGTAGACATATTGGTTGAAATAGAAAATAAATTTATATAATCTAAAAAGACAACACATGAAATAAATAAAATGCACAAAATCTTAACAGATGTAGAAGTAAGCATCTCTTCTCTTATTGAAAAAATTTCTAGATAGTTTTAAAATCATAAAAGTCAATGCATTCAATGCTATAGTGATAATATCCCCTGTTTATGCAGAGATTTTCTAATTGTTTTTCATTATCTTATTTGGCTAATACTATTATATTTATTAGTGACTAGAAAATGTTTACCAGTGTCATTAATGCAAATATAAATGTTTTGTCAGCATCAGTAACAAAATTTATCAGATATGAAATTATGTGTTAATAATTGTATGATACGATTGAAGAAAAAACTATATTGACTTTTTATTGGCGATTTCAGTTTTGCTCGTCTATGGGCTAGATATATTGACTTTTTTTCCTGCTCAATGGTCTTGTAGAAAAGGTATTGTGTTGGAATTGATTCCAGATGTTGTTAATCCTCCATCCACGTTATCATCCTATTCAAAAGTGCATGATAGATACAAATCTCCATGTAACGAGACCGAGACTTAATGGGAGCAATTTCCATTCAAGTTTCTGCGATTTGCACCATCTTGACAATTTCCAATTTCAGTGAATTCGAACCATTGGCAACGCCAACTGGAATGTGTGAAGGGTGCATTCCACCCATTCCCTGCAACACATGATATTTAACAAAGTAAGTGCACTCGATCAAATAGAAAAACTTATGATACAATGCATGCGTGGTTGTCTTTCTGAACACACACATTGTCTGAAAAACTTGTGTGCTAGAAACATTAAGCTAAGTTTCTATTGTTTATTTCAACTTTCTCAACTAATTTCTTTTGTTTGAGTTTTTCAAACCTGCAAAGGTTTAATTGCTTCTTTTCTAATTCCAGTTTGAACATTTGTTTTTTATTTTTTGCTTTTTTTAGGATTACACAGTCCAGAATAAAATTAATGAATGAAAAGATTGCCATATTTAGCTGCTGAAAAATTTATGACCACGGTTCCCTAAAATTAATGAATGATTTAGGGCACAGTAACAGCTAACCAAGGTCCAGGTCAGATGAATGGCTCTTTCAAGTATGGGCCAAGTGGACCTAATTATGGTGTTCCACCAGTTAAGCAATCCCCAGCAACGCACATTGCCAGTCAGCCTCCTAGCTCAGGAGTTGTGGATGCTTATTGGATGGAGCATGGAGTTACTGCCATGGTGTGTATGGATTGCCAAATTTGTTTACTTTTTATTGTTCTATATTGATAGTAGTTGCTGAGACATAAGGATTTATAATTTTTGGACTGTTTTGTATCTGGGTCTATGTAATCAGGGAGACAATGTTCCTGCCCCATTTATGACATTTGATCAAGCTGGATTGCTACCAGAAATGCTTCGAGAGGTAACATCCCTTTCACTGTATTATCCTAAGGTAGTTTTATAAATTTGTGGGTTAAAGAGAAGTCTGCTCTATTGGGCTTTGTGGAGTTGATTTCTGCAATTCTTAGTTAGTTGTTTACTCCAATAGCATCCCAAGACATGCGTGGATACTCACTTGTCTGTTATCCATTGTACTTGTGGCAGGTGCGATATTTGCTCCAGAAAGGAGCATATGTCGTACGCTGTACTGCTGTACAATAAAAACACAGCTCTCTGCTCTCATGTGAGAGCTTCATATCATTGGGGCCTATTTGGTCAGGGCTCGTTGTCACAGGAAGGGGCCAAGGCTGCTAATTTATTGTGGTGGAGACTGGAAACGACTGAAAATTATATCAGGCAAGGTTAACAATACTCAAAACAAGCCTGACACACATCCTAGAACCTTTCTTAACATCCACAACCAATGAACCTCCATATATAATTTTACAACTTACAAACTAATAAAGAAATTGGTGTATAATTTTTAACTCCTGTATCTTGTTGGAAACCTTTGTGCCTTGCTTAGTTTTTCCATATATATGATTTTGTGCCTGTGCCAGCTTTTCTTGACTTTTCTCAGCAAGATTCTTCAGTGAATCGTCAGAACTAAGGTCATTGTATACCCTGCGCCATCTTCCTCTTTCTCTGCATTGGATTCGTAAATTTGTTGGGAAGTTTTCATGGCTCCATATGCAGAGCAATTGAACCCATCACAACTTTCAGCCGTATTTAACTCAGCTTTTGCGCTTCCTTCAACATTCCCCCCACTAGTTTTGTTAATCCAAATAAATTTCAGCGAAACAAGAAAAAGTAAAGGAGTTGAGAACAAAGGAGAAATTGGAGGACAAGACTTTGTATTTCTGCAAGACTTGAATCTAGCCTCACATTTTAATCCCAATTCAGAAGGCACACCCTTAGCAGTAGAATAATCTCTTCATTTTGTGCCTGTCCCAGCTTCTCTACTATAATATCTGAAAAAAAATCCTCCTTCCATGATGCTTTGATGGAATTTGGCTATACACCTGCTAATTGCATTTGCTTGAAAGTCTAAAGCCTTTTCAACAAATCCATTTTGTACATATTCTGCAATCATTGCAGTCCATGAGATGGGATTTTGTTCAGGTATTCTGTCAAACAGTTAACGTGCCTTGGTAATACTTCCACTTTTTGCATGCATGTCTACCAGGGCAGTCCGGACTATAATATCTGACAAAGTTCATCTGTTCTATTTGCTTCAATGGCCTGTGCTCCCTTTCCCTGTGCCGAGCCCTACAAGGCCTGTAGTCTCTCGAGTGGTCCCTGACCTTACCGTTTTCCCAGTCCCCGTCACGGTGGCGGTCCCCATCTCGATTCCTACCTCATTCATTTTCCTCCATTTCTTTCACAAAAAGCGAGTCCCTGTTCCTATCCCTGTCCTTGAATTCATCGCCTCTACAGCCTCCATGCCTGCCGGCCGCCATGCCAAGCGCTGAAAAACCAATTCCGCCTCTTAAAAATCCCAGCCTCGAAAATTCCCAAAGAAAACCCTAGAAAAGCTCGGCTTCAGAAAATCCAGGGCAAAAGTGCCAAATAAAATCCTACAAAAAAACTGCTCCTGCCTTAAAATGATTTTATTTTTTTAATCTCAGACCTTATTATCCTTGAAAAGTTGTTAAAATAAACTGTCCTTAATTTTTTATCAGCAGGTAGCAATCTCACCTAGGGTTTTATTTTCATATGCTTCCAATGAAATAAATCATAATAAAGGGAAAATGTGCAGAGCAGAAGAATGTAGTGTTACGATTGGTGCTTACCGAGGTGTGCCCATGGGGATGCTCTGGTTCGGCGACTGATACACTTGAGCAAAGACTAGTAGCTCACAGGACGAACGAGAATGTAACAAGCGAAGGTCATTTGCCAAAATACAACACACCGTACCGCAACTCCACTATTTGAAAAAGAAGCGGAGAGAAATACATGCGAGGAAATTTCGTTGGTCCTCGATGAAATCCTGCATCTTCTAAAATGTTGACCGCTGACTATAAATTTTAGCTCCGCCACTTTCAAATTGGTTGCAGAAGATCAACAGCGGCGATGATTTCAATCGTTGGCCAGGTCTGTAGAGAGAGGGCAACCGTCGATTTTAAAAGTTAGGTTGCTCTCTTTCAAATTGGATACACCTACGGCGTAAAGTAATAGCTACACTAACTTTCCACATTTGTGTACGGGAAGACACAGTTTGGACCTTTTCTCTGCGGCTGTTCTTGCTTCTGTAATAGACTAGTGTTCATTATGTTGCTTCTTTAATAGACATGAAAGGTATCAATTTATCAGTGTACACATGGTTCATCTATTAAATGACTTTAATTCTGAGTTTATGAGGGAAAACATTTTGGCATCTTCTGAGTCCAAATCTCGTTACTGCATTATTTTCATGTTTCACCACATTAAGTGACTCAGCCCTAGCACATTGATAACCCTCTTAGGTTGTTTAGAAGCTGAAGCCAAAAAACAAATTGAGAGCTACGTAAATTTTTCCACATATGCCTGAAAACCCATTTTGCAGAACATTTGGTTTTAACTACAGATGAGGGCATCCTACAATGTAAACTGTAGGTATGCATGTGTTTTAAGTAGTATAATGCATACGAAATGAACAGGGTACAAATACATAGAAGGCCTCTTCAGAGATTTTTTTCATTTACACTTCAATATTTTTCAACTTTTTTATCTATCAATTTCAACTTCATAACCAAACCTTGCTAATCCACCTTACACCAGAAGTTAGATTAAATGTTGCCAGGGGCAAAAATTGGGAAGGAGTCAAAGATCTTGAAATGGCAGTCAAGCTGGCCATGTTTGTCACTCTGGCAGCACAATATATTAACTAAAAAGACTGCCACTGGACTCTAGATTATGAAGAATTAAATTACTGGACAACATCTTTTAGTATGCCCTTTAAGTGCTTATGCCAGAGAAAGTCATTTATTTTATATCCAAGATGATATTAAATTCGCTTAGCTTCACAAAATCATAAGTTTTTCAGGTATTAACTCTGGCAAAAGATATATTTTCAGTAATATTGGAATAATTATAATGCAAATTGATGCTTTTTGTATGGTTCTGAGTAACAAACTTATAAGCCATTGTAGCAGGTATCGTATGGAAAACAAATATTGTAAATAAATGACAATAACAGGTAGCGACTTTTAAAAGAGGCACACTATAAAGTACAAATATTTCCCACGCACATTGTAACTTTTATTACTCCTTTAATCAAAGAGGTCAAAAAGTGCTGCAAGTCGGTGTCATACATCCAGAGCTGAATTATATTTAAGACATTAAATTGCACTTGAAGACAATATTAAGTGCTAGACCATTGAACAGGATGGTTACAAACAAACATAATAGCTTAACAAGTGACAGCTCCAACCATGAAAAATGAGCTGTGAGATTCTGACAGGAAGTTTCATGAGCTTTCAGTGGAATTTAGAAAGAAAGAATAATAGAATTAATGGTAAGCACCCCTGACAAAATAAAACATAATACCATTCAGTAAATATTTTACACTGAACAAGGTTACATAAAATACACTAAAAAATCTTCAGAACCCTTTAACCAAGAGTCCCTATAGTTAGAATGATACAAACTCATGACATTGAGCTGAACAAATCCTCTGCTTATTTAGGGATCTGAAGAAACTTCTTGACCTTTGTGTAGGCCATGCAAACACCGCCTAAGTGACATGGAGATCTTCATAACTTGATGTGGGTGCTGAAGTGCCACACAGATTCCAGCACAGACAGCAAGGAACGTAATTGTTAAAATAAAGATACGGCGATCTACCCTGATATCACGTTTTAGGTCAATCCTTATCATTTTAGCACATCCAACAACATCAATCATCTTTTGAACACCCGAATTTGGGTTATGCTTCAACCTAGTTGAGATATCACTACAAAAATCCTTCTCAAGCAAGGGCATAAACACATTATTTTCCTCAACTGACAAGACACGTGTATCCCCTGACTCTAACCCAGAAGATGATTTTATTCTGGTTTGAATCTCTTCAATTACCTGCCAAACAAAAGAAAACAGCAATGTTATCAACATCTCTTCAATTTGCACATATGCCCTTGCATGTGCTCATGTAGCTGCAATATAATAGCTAAATAAGGAGTTAAGTAATTTCAAGCACAAAAAGCACCAGATTAAATCAAGTCACTATCCATTGTACCAATAACACTTTAATATTGAAAACCCCAATTCAACACAATGAATTAAATAGGTTAGTAAAAAAAGTAAAACTGACTGAATTAAGGGCGACAGTTACAACAGAAATGCCTGAATGTGATAGATGTCTTGCTAGGAAATGGATAAATTAGATTCCTTGATAGTAAGCATAAAACACAAATGAAAGGAAGAGGTTACTAGAATATGTTCATATGTCAGTTCCCATATTTATGTATGAAGAAAAGAAACCCTTTGATATTTTGATTACCGGAGCAGTTTGAAAGTGTTGCAGATAAGTCTCACCTGACTTCCATCAGAGCATTTATAGGGTTGTTGATTTCCAGTTTTTCTCTCACATTGTGATGAAGATGGTTGTCCTTGCAGCAGCACCTTCTCCACAAACTGCTGGAAATTATTGATGTCTTTATAGTCTGTCTTCTTCCTGATGGACTTCCATGCACGCTCAAAATGATTATAAAGCAACTCAACATCAGCATCATTAAAGTGATTTGACGGTCCATACATTTGTTTTATTATTTTAATAACTTTTGGTGAATGTAAGAGTTTATCCATGACAGAAAGAAATTTCCCATCTATTAAAAAACTAAACAAGTGATTCAGCCTTTGTATGTGTGCATGATTCACTTGAATTTCATTCTCTTCATGTTCAGGATCCTTAATAACCCAAGCTATATCTAGAAGCAGGTCCAAGATACTTTGCCGCTTCACTAAATTGCTCTCATGCATATCAAAATTTGGAGCTGTGATGGCTGCATGTTCACTACCACCTTTACAGCAAAACTTACATTTCGTAAGTTCCTGCTCAAGCAACTGAAACTCAGAACAAATTTGTTTATCCGCTATGAGAATAGGAATGAAATTGGATATCCCAGCTTCATTTTCAACCTGCAAAAATAATAAATTACAAAACTATTATAAGATTTAAAGAATACAACACAATAGCACCTCTACCCCCACCCTCTCTCTCTCTCTCTCTCTCTCTCTCACACACACACACACACACACATTAGTATTTACACTAGAGATTCTTTACACTTCATCCCTACGAACTGCAAGGATAATATACAGTTTGGTTTCAATACCACCTACCAAATAAATGCCAATTTGGACTCCATGTCTAAAAACAAAGCAAAGATGCAAAAAATAAAAGCTCAAATGGGTTAAGAATCCTCTCTTGGGGCTGGGACACAGGTATAAACCCTATTATTAATTATTTATGAACACCTTACTCTTCTACTTCATAGTTTCTTGCACTTGCCAATACTTAATGACTGCTAATGCTCAGTCTCATGTCACTTTTGTTACAGTCAAAGTCTTTATTAAAATGTATCATTTGCCCACATATGACCAGGCAAAAGCCATAGGGAGATTTTGGCATTACTCTTAGCCATTAAATATTTTGTCAAATCATCATATTGGCAAAGCAAGGTTTGATATGACAATTCTAGGCCCTTAGCTTTGAAAACTCTTTGACAGAAGTTGTCTGATGAAGCTGTCCAACATGGAACAAGATTACTTGACCAGCATTCTCTCTCTTTGACATGTACAATGTTACACTTGAATGTTTGATGAATGTACTGATGGAAAGAACCCGTTGTCTAGTTCAGGTTTGGGTTCAGATTTGGCAAGTTGCCCATTTTTTTCCTGGTTCAGTACAGCTAGGTTAGTCCGTACTATGTGTGTTTGTTAGGCCTTAACATTAACATATATAATAGTACAGCCTAACCTATATATAGCCAACATTTTGTTCAAATTATGGTTTATATATTTGTTCATAATAATATACAAAATACATCTGAATATAAATCATTACTTGCACAAATTGTACATAAGTAAAAAAAACATCTGATAATTGATAATTCAAATACAACATCAATTGTCAAATGTTAGAGATAAATCAAAATGGCTAATATTAGTGCAACTGCATATGTCAAATCAGTGCAAATCATCATATTGCTCTTCATCAAGAGCTTCAACATCATCATCCGGTTCATTAGAATGACAGACAACACCAATGTCACTCCCACTAGTTGCATGATGCAAACCCTGTGTAGCAGCCTACTGGCTCTCATCCTCAATCAAGACTAAGGAAAGTTGTGCGACAAAAGCATCCAAGTTGGTTTCTTCTTGTGCTATATCCCAATACTTCCCTGTCCCCTCCTTATACTCAACTTACTTGTACAAGAGAGTCTAAGTTTGAATGCACATTCACCAGCTCCTTTGCCTTATTGTTGCCAACTAGTTGCGCTTAACTATGTGGATAAAAAAGTATGTACATGAGTTCCACTCAGTTGAAGAGGAACTTGTAAGTTGTTGAGATTCAAGACAAACTCAATAGAAGATCTAAAATTATAGTTGCCATAGAAAAGTAAGAGTTGAAAAATGAAAAATATGTATCCAAGATACTTTGATGGCAAGAGGTTGCAAGTAAATAGATCTTTGGCGATAGAAATACCACCACATATGAGCATCCATACTATAAAACTTGGGGACAAAGAAAATACTAAGGTAATGCAGCAAGGTAGTCAGCTTGTTACACAGTTCAATTATCAATTTTTGCACCTAGTTGAAAAATGTTTTAGAGGAGCCCTGCTCCTTGCCTATTATGCCACTTATTTTTTCTATCATCAATTCAATGTCATAGCTGATCCATATTATTGAAACTCTTAACATATTTTCCACAAGCCCGCCAATCACTGTTCAATACCAATGTTTTCCCTTTTTAGGCCCTCTTTGTATTAAAATGCCTTCATAATCCCAAAATTTGCAGATGACCATGACACGCAATGCCTCTCACAATTTCATAAGTTGTCTCAAGATGATTATGTGAGGCAAATCAAATCTTGGCAACTTAATGTGATGTTAAAAAAATTAAATTAAAAAACAAAAAAAATCTAAGACTAAATTAAAACATCTATTTATTTTTAAATTTTTTAATTTGAAATACAAAATAGATAATGCAAGATAAGAAAATGTAGATTAAAAACTTTAAACTAAAATAAATCAAAGAAAGAAATTATATTAATGCCCATGGGTGAAAAAAAGTAGGTCACTGGGACTAAAAAGTACATCAATATACAACAGAGTTCTAGGGAGAGAAAATCCTAGAGAGGCCCAAAAAGGGGAAGAAACAAAAAAATAAATAAAGAAACCAATATGAATAGCCAAGTAGCGGAAACAAGATTCCCAAAGAGAATGCGCTAAGGAGAATTGGAGAGATAGGAGAAAAGTCTTATCGAAGATATTATATCTTTGTTCAGACTTGAAATGGAGGAGTCATCGATGTCATCATCAATTGCTATGAAAGGACCAATACAAGACCTAATAGTGTTCATTGGCGAGTGTCTAAGGAGTAGAGGGGTTCTAAGAGGCAGCAAGGCACTCCCTCTAGAATCACTCCTAACATCCAAGGGTGATAAGACTACCATAGTAATGAAGAAGCTCATAATATGCATGTCCTTGTGGCTAGGAGTGGTCGAAGAGGAGTAGATCTATGTCATTGGAACCAAGCCACGCCATCAAAAATAAATAGAACAAAGTTTTTCAAGGGGGAATATGCTAAGG
>VDFB02272107.1:0-12604 GCA_007258455.2 Sequoia sempervirens | reverse complement strand
TTCCTGAAGTGTTCAACTTTAACTCTGGAGAGAGGCTTGGTGAGCATGTCTGCTGTTTGATCGTTTGTACTAATATACTCCAATTGGATCACATTCCTTTCTACCATGTCTCTCACATAGTGGTAAGGAATCTCTATATGCTTTGATCTATCATGGAATACTAGATTCACTGAAAGCTTAATACAACTTTGATTGTCACAGTGGATAATAGTAGGATTCAGGGGCTCACCAAATAATCCCATTAGCAATTTCCGGAGCCATACTAATTCTCTTTCTTCCATAGAGGCTGTAATATATTCGGCTTATGTTGTACTCAGTGCCACAAAAGATTGCTTCCTGCTACACTAGGATATCATCACAGACCTTAACCTGAAACAACATGATCATCTTTTTTGGGTTCAGGAGGCTCCCTCTGAATCTTCAAACTTGCATCAACCTCCTGACCTCATCGTCCAAGATTTCCTGCAACACAACCTTTAGAGAAATGGTTTCCAACGCACACCTCTGTAGAGATTCAGGGCTGTCCTCTTCAACCTCATCCTAGATCACTCTATTCTGAATAGGTTTGCGGAGCTACCAATGTCAAATCTAGATGACAGTCTGGAGCAATTCTGATCTTAGCAGCTGAAGGGATCCTCTAAGAATTTAGCACCTAGCCTTGCAATACAGTAATCTTCACTTCTTCTCAGTGAGTTACAAAACTCCCTCTTGATCCCTGCTTCAAAGATTGCAAAGAAGACTTATGGAAGTGAACTCCCTCTAACCACCAACTCAGTTCCATGGCTGAAAATTGTGACTTCATGCTTGACCATTTCTTTGGTTGGCATGACTTCCTCATAAGATGCCTCAAGATTTTCATCACTAATCATCACCTTCCTACTTCTAGCTGAATATAAGGGTAGGTATTTGCAACTGCCTCATCACCAATGAGCATAGAATCACATTGTGAAAAATTTCTGGAGTTGTGAGCAGATGGCTACATTTGCACTAGTCCCCTGTAGCAATTTCTTGAGTTACCAGCAGAGATACCTTTAGAAATGATCCTGCTCCTTGAATTATTTCCTACATGAATAATCTGTGTCCTAGTATCTGCCTGCTGATAGTTATTTGTGAGGGCCACAGAATAGAACTCTCAAATGCTATTATCTCCTTTCAAAATCACACTAGGGTACTTCCAAGTGATTGCAGAACCTGTCTCGACTTGGGTCCAGGATATCTTGGACCGGTTTCCATCACATCAACCTCTCTTAGTTACAAAATTGTAAATACCACCCTTCCCATTCTCATCTCCAGCATACCAATTCTGCACAGTGGAGTATTTAATTTCAGCTCCCTCGGCACAATATAACTCCACAACTGCAGCATGAAGCTGGTTGGTGTCGTAGGAAGGTGCAGTGCATCCCTCAAGATAACCTACATAGCTCCTCTCATCAACCACGATAAGGGTCCTCTCAAACTGACCGGTCTCCATGAAATTTATCCTAAAATAAGTAGAAATCTCCATGGGGGACACAATGTCCTTAGGGATGTAACAAAAGGACCCATTACTAAATACTACAGAATTGAGAGCAGCATAAAATTTGTCGGCAGGGGGCACAACTCTACCCAAATACTTCTAAACGAGATTAGGGTACTTATGGACTGCCTCAGAGATGGAACAAAAAATGACCCCTGTAGCCTCAAGAGTTTTCTTGTGCATTGTGGCGATGGAAACACTCTCGAAAATGACATCCACAGAAACATTAGCCAGTTGCTTCTGCTCGGTCAAAGGGATCCCCAATTTCTGAAAAATCTCAAGGAGCTGAGGATGTACCGCATACAGGCTCTACTTCTGCTCTTTCTGCTTCAGCGCAGAGTAATAAGAGTAGTCTTGGAAGTTAATAAGGGGATAATTATTATCAGACCATTTCGGCTCAGTCATTTTCAGCCATTGTCTGTAAGCATTTAGCCTGAATTGCAACAACCATGGAGGCTCATTCCTTTTTAGCGGAAATTATCCTCACAGTTTCCTCGGACAACCCTTTGGGTATGGATTCAGATTCGATATCGGAGACAAACCCCCACTTGTAATCCTTATTAAGATACTGATAAATTGGGTTGTTACCTTTTGAATTTGAGGGGGCGCTGATGATGCTTCCACTTCTATCCGCCACAGTCTCATCGGGGGCTTCTATGCGGATCGCAATTCCAATGGAATGTATTCGCCCCCTGCTTCTTCCTCTAATTGTCATTGCATTTGGGATGCGGGCAGGTGAAGTGTGAGTCGACGCTTTTCCTATTGTCAATCCCGCTGGCTCTACTTCTACTGTTGCATAACTAAATTAGCTACTGCAGGTACCTGGGGAAACATAAAACTACAACAGCACTAGTAGGCATAGAGATAATCGCAGGCTTGAGCTAGAACCATCGATATATGATGCCGCATGCGAATGGAGAAGGACGATGCCGATATCGTGCTCCACCCTTTCAGTGGTGTCACACATAACCAATGACTCCAGACTAACGAGCAATGAGATCTGTTCCGTCCCTTGTGATTTGGAAGTAGCGAAGGGAGGTCCTCTTGCCTTACAGAAAATAATATGCTTGATACCTCAAGCGACACTACCCAAAAGTGCTCTTCTATAAGAATCATGACTTCTGAATCGAGATATGAGAGATAGCAGGACCCTGTAGCTTCGCCACAATTTGGCTCTGATCGCCCACCTAAATAGATGATATCAATCCTCAAATTCGATGACTGGAATACGTGAATCCAAACAACACTCATCTCAATCTCGGTGACACTAATCCAACATATAGGAGATCGCACGACTTTAGAAGGTTAGAGCAAAGACAAGCCTCACACAGGGGTCCCAACAAAGTCACACCCTGATGCTGGAGGGAGATCGCGTGAATGCTATTCAAGGAAATCCGATCTCATCTCCATACGAAAAATGAACCTCGGAGAAGCATGAAGACGATAGGGCACACGAGATGCCAGTGCTGCATTGATGCCACAGGCCCGTGAACTCTCAGGTGATGACGACTAACACAGGGAATTGCAAATCAAGATCTTCAGACTTTGATCCAATATATATATGACCCGACTACTACAAAAGATATGCCTCTTCTATATCGAATAACAAAACTGCTTTAACAAATCTGATCTCTTAAATTTAATCGAATCTTCCTTAACTTGGCTCTGATACCATGTTGAAAAGATTAAATTTCTTTGAGATTATAACCAGAATGTTGAACTTGATAAATATGAAGTTGATGCCAAATCAGTATTGAAAAATACTGATCATGTATTCACAAGTCTCAATTTTCTTAATGGTATTCGATCTACAAGAGCAGAACATTTATTGATTTCAATATCTCCAATTGTGGATCAGATCTACATTAAATATATAAGGAAGAGACACATCCCATGAGCGGACATGTCTTCACAAAGTGAAGGAATGTCCGTTCATGAGATGTCTCATGAATTGTGCCTTTTCATCTAAAATAAACACCTGATCACCAATTCGGAGTTAGTTACTTAATAAACATAAATGCTTACTAAGTTCAATATGATTTTATCTTGCACAAATAAATAATATCCAATCTGGAAATGATCACCGATAATGTTGCTCGATCGGGATCCTAAATGAAACATGAAATGCTAATAATCCGCAATTAATAACCTCTAAATGCAAATCGATAATATACTTGGAATGTAGTAGATTTCGATATAAATGATGATGTATACAATTAATATATATATATATATATATATATATATATATGTGTGTGTGTGTGTGTGTGTATGCATATGTCAGTACATACTGACATATATATACACACACATATGATCATCATTTCTATATTTGATCGAAGCTACCATATTTCAACACTCCCTCTTAGCTAGGGAAGATAACACTAACCAAGTATATAGTGATATCACCTTACTCATGATATTAGAAGATATGGTATGCTTCTAAGAGAGTCAAGTCACTTGACATTCTTCATAACACATCTTCATTATGGTATGTGCATTGACATCAAGCCTCATGATGTCTACCATAATAAATCATGACATATCCATGGATACATTTATCCACCATGATTATCTCATAAGGATCATAATGATCTTCAACTGATATCAAGTCTCATGATATCTATCAAAATGTCCAAGAGATACTATCATGACATATCCATGGATATCAAGTTACATGATATCCATCATGATAGTGAAACTAATCATTGTAGAGTCGTCACTTTTACTATGTCAAATACAAGTGTTCATTATCCAAAAGATCGTCACCTTTCAATAATGTACATAGGGGGTGAGGGCCCATAAAGTCATGGAGTCACACTCATGACAAAAGAGTTTACATATTAAACACCTTTTAAATACATTAGTACAAAATAAACAATTTGAGTCTCAACAATAAGTTACATTTCAACCATACCAAGTTTCTTCCTGAAGAGTTCAACTTTAACTCTGGAGAGAGGCTTGGTGAGCATGTCTGCTGTTTGATCGTTTGTACTAATATACTCCAACTAGATCACATTCCTTTCTACCATGTCTCTCACATAGTGGTAAGGAATCTCTATATGCTTTGATCTATCATGGAATACTAGATTCACTGAAAGCTTAATACAACTCTGATTGTCACAGTGGATAATAGTAGGATTCAAGGGCTCACCAAATAATCCCACAAGCAATTTCCAGAGCCATACTGCTTCTCTTTCTCCCATAGAGGCTGTAATATATTCGGCTTGTGTTGTACTCAGTGCCACAAAAGATTGCTTCCTGCTACACTAGGATATCATCACAGACCTCAACCTGAAACAACATGATCATCTTTTTTGGGTTCAGGAGGCTCCCTCTGAATCTTCAAACTTGCATCAACCTCCTGACCTCATCGTCCAAGATTTCCTGCAACACAACCTTTAGAGAAATGGTTTCCAACGCACACCTCTGTAGAGATTCAGGGCTGTCCTCTTCAACCTCATCCTAGATCACTCTATTCTGAATAGGTTTGCGGAGCTACCAATGTCAAATCTAGATGACAGTCTGGAGCAATTCTGATCTTAGCAGCTGAAGGGATCCTCTAAGGATTTAGCACCTAGCCTTGCAATACAGTAATCTTCACTTCTTCTCAGTGAGTTACAAAACTCCCTCTTGATCCCTGCTTCAAAGATTGCAAAGAAGACTTATGGAAGTGAACTCCCTCTAGCCACCAACTCATTTCCATGGCTGCAAATTGTGACTTCATGCTTGACCATTTCTTTGGTTGGCATGACTTCCTCATAAGATGCCTCAAGCTTTTCATCACTAATCATCACCTTCCTGCTTCTAGCTGAATATAAGGGTAGGTATTTGCAACTGCCTCATCACCAATGAGCATAGAATCACATTGTGAAAAATTTCTGGAGTTGTGAGCAGATGGCTGCATTTGCACTAGTCCCCTATAGCAATTTCTTGAGTTACCAGCAGAGATACCTTTAGAAATGATCCTGCTCCTTGAATTATTTCCTACATGAATCATCTTTGTCCTAGTATCTGCCTCCTGATAGTTATTTGTGAGGGCCACATAATAGAACTCTCAAATGCTATTATCTCCTTTCAAAATCACACTAGGGTACTTCCAAGTGATTGCAGAACCTGTCTTGACTTGGGTCTAGGATATCTTGGACCGGTTTCCATCACATCAACCTCTCTGAGTTACAAAATTGTAAATCCCACCCTTCCCATTCTCATCTCCAGCATACCAATTTTACACAGTGGAGTATTTAATTTCAGCTCCCTCGGCACAATATAACTCCACAATTGCAGCATGAAGCTGGTTGGTGTCGTAGGAAGGTGCAGTGCATCCCTTAAGATAACCTACATAGCTCCTCTCATCAACCACGATAAGGGTCCTCTCAAACTGACTGGTCTCCATGGAATTTATCCTAAAATAAGTAGAAATCTCCATGGGGGACACAATCTCCTTAGGGATGTAACAAAAGGACCCATTACTAAATAATACAGAATTGAGAGCAGCATAAAATTTGTCGGTAGGGGGCACAACTCTACCCTAATACTTCTAAACGAGATTAGGGTACTTATGGACTGCCTCAGAGATGGAACAAAAAATGACCCCTGTAGCCTCAAGAGTTTTCTTGTGCGTTGTGGCGATGGAAACACTCTTGAAAATGACATCCACAAAAACATTAGCCAGTTGCTTCTGCTCGGTCAGAGGGATCCCCAATTTCTGAAAAATCTCAAGGAGCTGAGGATGTACCTCATACAGGCTCTACTTCTGCTCTTTTTGCTTCAGCACAGAGTAATAAGAATAGTCTTGGAAGTTAATAAGGGGATAAGTATTATCAGACCATTTCGGCTCAGTCATTTTCAGCCACTGTCTCTAAGCATTTAGCATGAATTGCAACAACCATGGAGGCTCATTCCTTTTTAGTGGAAATTATCCTCACAGTTTCCTCGGACAACCCTTTGGGTATGAACTCAGATTCGATATCGGAGACAAACCCCCACTTGTAATACTTATTAAGATACTGATAAATTGGGTTGTTACCTTTTGACTCTGAGGGGGCGCTGATGATGCTTCCACTTCTATCCGCCACAGTCTCATCGGGGGCTTCTGTGCGGATCGCAATTCCAATGGAATGTATTCGCCCCCTGCTTCTTCCTCTAATTGTCATTGCATTTGGGATGTGGGCAGATGAAGTGTGAGCCAACGCTTTTCCTATTGTCAACGCAAAGTGCAGCCCTGTTGCCGCCATTGTTGTATAAATTCAAATTAGTTGCGTCGTGTATGTGGAAATTTGGGAAATATAAAATTACAGAGCACTAGTAGGCATAGAGATAATCGCAGGCTTGAGCTAGAACCATCGATATATGATGCCGCCTGCGAATGGAGAAGGACGATGCCGATATCGTGCTCCACCCTTTCAGTGGTGTCACACATAACCAATGACTCCAGACTAACGAGCAATGAGATCTGTTCCGTCCCTTGTGATTTGGAAGTAGCGAAGGGAGGTCCTCTTGCCTTACAGAAAATAATATGCTTGATACCTCAAGCGACACTACCCAAAAGTGCTCTTCTATAAGAATCATGACTTCTGAATCGAGATATGAGAGATAGCAGGACCCTGTAGCTTCGCCACAATTTGGCTCTGATCGCCCACCTAAATAGATGATATCAATCCTCAAATTCGATGACTGGAATACGTGAATCCAAACAACACTCATCTCAATCTCGGTGACACTAATCCAACATATAGGAGATCGCACGACTTTAGAAGGTTAGAGCAAAGACAAGCCTCACACAGGGGTCCCAACAAAGTCACACCCTGATGCTGGAGGGAGATCGCGTGAATGCTATTCAAGGAAATCCGATCTCATCTCCATGCAAAAAATGAACCTCGGAGAAGCATGAAGACGATAGGGCACATGAGATGCCAGTGCTGCATTGATGCCACAGGCTCGCGAACTCTCAGGTGATGACGACTAACACAGGGAATTGCAAATCAAGATCTTCAGACTTTGATCCAATATATATATGACCCGACTACTACAAAAGATATGCCTCTTCTATATCGAATAACAAAACTGCTTTAACAAATCTGATCTCTTAAATTTAATCAGATCTTCCTTAACTTGGCTCTGATACCATGTTGAAAAGATTAAATTTCTTTGAGATTATAACCAGAATGTTGAACTTGATAAATATGAAGTTGATGCCAAATCAGTATTGAAAAATACTGATCATGTATTCACAAGTCTCAATTTTCTTAATGGTATTCAATCTACAAGAGCAGAACATTTATTGATTTCAATATCTCCAATTGTGGATCAGATCTACATTAAATATATAAGGAAGAGACACATCCCATGAGCGGACATGTCTTTACAAAGTGGAGGCATGTCCGTTCATGAGATGTCTCATGAATTGTGCCTTTTCATCTAAACTAAACACCTGATCACCAATTCGGAGTTAGTTACTTAATAAACATAAATGCTTACTAAGTTCAATATGATTTTATCTTGCACAAATAAATAATATCCAATCTGGAAATGATCACCGATAATGTTGCTCGATCGGGATCCTAAATGAAACAAGAAATGCTAATAATCCGCAATTAATAACCTCTAAATGCAAATCGATAATATACTTGGAATGTAGTAGATTTCGATATAAATGATGATGTATACAATTAATATATATATATATATATATATATATATATATGTGTGTGTGTGTGTGTGTGTATGCATATGTCAGTACATACTGACATATATATACACACACATATGATCATCATTTCTATATTTGATCGAAGCTACCATATTTCAACACTCCCTCTTAGCTAGGGAAGATAACACTAACCAAGTATATAGTGATATCATCTTACTCATGATATTAGAAGATATGGGATGCTTCTAAGAGAGTCAAGTCACTTGACATTCTTCATAACACATCTTCATTATGGTATGTGCATTGACATCAAGCCTCATGATGTCTACCATAATAAATCATGACATATCCATGGATACATTTATCCACCATGATTATCTCATAAGGATCATAATGATCTTCAACTGATATCAAGTCTCATGATATCTATCAAAATGTCCAAGAGATACTATCATGACATATCCACGGATATCAAGTCACATGATATCCATCATGATAGTGAGACTAATCATTGTAGAGTTGTCTCTTTACAATGTCAAATACAAGTGTTCATTATGAGAAAGATCGTCACCTTTCAATAATGTACACAGGGGGTGAGGGCCCATAAAGTCATGGAGTCACACACATGACAAAAGAGTTTACACATTAAACACCTTTTAAATACATTAGTACAAAATAAACAATTTGAGTTTCAATTTCAAAAGTAACTTACATTTCAACCATACCAAGTTTCTTCCTGAAGTGTTCAACTTTAACTCTAGAGAGAGGCTTGGTGAGTATGTCTGTTGTTTGATCATTTGTACTAATATACTCCAACTGAATCACATTCCTTTCTACCATGTCTCTCACATAGTGGTAAGGAATCTCTATATGCTTAGATCTATCATGGTATACTGGATTCACTGAAAGCTTAATACAACTCTGATTGTCACAGTGGATAATAGTAGGATTTAGGGGCTCACCAAATAACCCCACAAGCAATTTTCGGAGCCATACTGCTTCTCTTGCTCCCATAGAGGTTGCAATATATTCGGCTTCTGTTGAGCTTTGTGCCACTGAAGACTGTTTCCTACTGATCCAAGAGATCATAGCCGATCCTAAACTGAAGCAACATCCTGATGTACTTTTCCGATCGGTTACACTTCCAGCCCAATCAGAATCAAAGTATCCATGTAAATCTAAGTTGACATTTCTGTATTTAAGACCATATCCAATAGTACCTTGAAGGTATCTCAATATATGCTTCACAACAACATGGTGTAGTTCCTTTGGCTCACACATAAACTGACTTAGAGCATTTACTGCATAGCAAATATCAGGTATGGTGTTAACCAAGTACATTAATGATCCAATTATTTGTCTATAGAGAGTAGGATCTGCAAATTTAGATTCTGCTGCAGCTTCTTTCAACTTGTGTAAGTTAGTTTCCATAGGTGTAGACATGGGTCTACAGTCTAACATCCCAAATCTCTTTAGAATATCAATAGTATACTTTCCTTGATTTAAAATGATACCATCTGATTTCTGCCAGACTTCCAACCCCAGGAAGTAATGTAAAATGCCCAAGTCTTTCATATCAAATTTTGAAGCCAGGTCTTTCTTACATTGAGTAATAAGGTGATCTTCTTCTGTTATTAGAAGGTCATCAACATATAAAATTAGTATTAACATATCACCTTTAATTACCTTAAAATAGAGATTTGGATCTGCATCATTCTTGGAAAATCCTAGTCTTAAAAGATAGTTGTCGATTCTTTCATACCAGGCTCTAGGAGCCTGTTTAAGTCCATATAGAGCTTTCTTCAATCTGCATACATGTGAGTCTACATTATGTATCACAAAGCCTTCAGGTTGCTCTAAAAAGACTTCTTCTTCAATGGACCCATTCAAGAAGGCAGTTTTCACATCCATTTGATGGATCTTCCAGCCTTTAGCTGCAGCAATAGCTATTACTGCTCTCACAGAGGTGTATCGGGTAACAGGTGCAAAAGTTTCTTCATAATCAATACCTTCCTTTTGAGAGAAACCTCTAGCAACAAAGTGTGCCTTGTGTTTCTCTATACTGCCATCAGCAGCATGTTTGATTTTGAAGAGCCGTTTGGAAGAGACAATAGATTTCTCTTTTGGTCTAGGTACTATATCCCATACATTGATTTTCAAAATGGATTGATACTCTTCTGTCATAGCATCTTTCCATACTTGATGCTTGAGAGCTTCTGTAACGCTAGTTGGTTATGAACTAATGATCTCATTCATTAAGGCAACATAGCTTGAGAATCTTTTGGGTCTCTTACTTTCTCTAAAAGTTCCTTTGGGTGCTGTATAATTCTCAGCTTCCTTAATCATCTTTCTAGCCCAAAGTGGTCTCCTCTTCTTGTTATAAGGATTCACTTCTGGGACAGATTGGTTTTCATTTAGGATTTCTTGAGAATACTCCCTCTGAATCTCAAGAGCAGGATCCTCCTCTATGACTTTAGTAGAATCTTGAATTTCTATGTCATTAGAACTCTTTGCCCTTTTGAAAGCAATGTCTTCCTCAAAGATGACATCTCTACTTAGTTCAATTTGATTCTGACCTGATATGTAAATTCTGTAAGCTTTTGAGGTTTCACTATAGCCCACAAGTATCCCTTTCTTTCCATTAGGTTCTAATTTAGATCTCTTTTCTTTAGGTACATGAATGTAGACAGGGCAACCAAAGATCCTTAAGTGACTTATGTCAGGTTTTATACCAGTAAATGCTTCTTCAGGAGTTTTGTTATCAAGATGAGAATGGGGACATCTATTTTGAATGTAGACAGCTGTCCTAGAGGCTTCTGCCCAAAATGAAGTTTCTATGTTTTGGTCGAACAACATTGCTCTAGCAGCTTCTCCAATATATCTATTCTTCCTCTCAGCAACACCATTTTGTTGAGGATTGAAGGCTACAGTAAACTCCCTCTTAATCCCAGCATTTACACAAAATTCCTTAAAGATTTTTGAGGTGTATTCCTTCCCATTATCTGTTCTTAGAGTTTTGATTTTCTTCCTCGAAAAGTTTTCTGTAAGAGCTTTGAATTCCTTAAATCTTTTAAGGACTTCTATTGGCTCTTTACATTTAAGAAAATATATCCAGGTCTTTCTAGAGAAGTCATCTACAAATATTACATAATATAAGAATCCTGCCATGGAGGGTACAGACATGGGTCCACATAAGTCAGAGTGTACTAGTTCTAATATGTTTTTGGTTTTACTCAAACTATTTTGGAAGGTCCCCTTTGTATTCTTCCCTAGGGCACACCCTTTGCATGCTCCTTCATGAATTTGTTTTAGTTTGGGCAATCCTGTTACTATTTTTTCTACAAAAGGTAGGGCACGGAAATGAATATGTCCTAATCTTTAATGCCAAATTTCATTTGAATTAGAAGTCTCATGAATAAGGGCTTGATTAGTGTCAATGCACAGTTTGTAGAGATATCCTTGTCTTATCCCTATGGTTTGAGCTTTCTTTATGGTGGAGTTCTTTGGCCATGCCGAAATTTTTCCATCCATAAAGGTAACCCTATATCTATTGTCTTCAAGAGCAGAAATGGATATTAGGTTCCTCTTTATTCCTGGTACAAACAATACTCTAGTGAGTTGAAGAGAGAGGCTAGACTTCAGATTTATGGTGCAAGTTCCAACCCCCTTAACTGGATGTGCAAAATCATCCCCAATAGTTACTTCTTTAGTTCCTTCTATCATAGTATCTAGGTGTTCTCTAAACCTTGTGATGTGCCTTGATGAACCACTATCAATTACCCAGTTATTGACTATGTTTCATACTTGGCTTGATAATGTTGAGTAGAAGACAAATTTCTCAGAATCATATTCTATATTTGTCTTTTCAACTTTAGCAAAGGATGCTTGTTGTTTTGTTCTATCAGGGCATTTGATTGCATAGTGTCCATACTGATCACATTTGAAACATTGTATTTGGGAGATGTCTTTCCTTTTCTTGAATGATCCCTTTCCATAAGAATTCTTCTTTCTCTTGAAGTTTTTCTTCTTACCTTTCTTATGAGAATTTGTGTTTAGCACATGAATATCCTCATCTATGGGTTTCTGATGGTTTCCTTTTGTCATTAGTCTTGTTTCTTCTTGTAAGCAATTTGTTCTCAGCCTATCAAATTTAGGGAGTTTAGATCTCGCACTTATTCCTTGAACAAATGACTCCCATGAGTTTGGTAGACCACCTAGAGCTATTAGTGTTAACTCCTTGCTATCAATTTGATATCCAACTGTTGACAATTGATCTCTTAGTTCAGTGATTCTCATGAAATATGTATTAATAGATTCTCCCTTGTTTATTTGAACATGATTAAGTTGCCTCTTTAGAGCAAGGGTCCTACTGGTGTTGTTTATTTCAAAAGTGCTTTCAAGAGATTTAAACATTAGGTATGCAGTCTCATGTTTAG
>VDFB02272106.1:0-15212 GCA_007258455.2 Sequoia sempervirens | reverse complement strand
TTTTAGCTTCATGAGACAAGTAAAGCTTCATATACTTAGAACTCATGAAAAAACAAGATGGCTCTACAGGAATGTAAGTTGTGTTATGCAAGGTGGCCATATATAACTAAAAATGCAAATGAAAATGTAAGAAACATTCAAGAGAGTCTTGTTTAATTCATGTGATGTCTTAACTTAGGGAAAATTGTGCCTAATGTCTCCAAGAGAGGACCAATCAAAGAATAAAAGATTCACAACTTAGGGGATGCATTGTGTCTCATCAAGCCACTAACAGGAATATAATATGCTAAGAGACATCACACTCTCAAAGAACATCATACCCAATGTCATCCACAAAGTGGATAACACATCGTATAAAGTAAGAAGACCGCACCATGAACCATGAAAAAGAAAAATGAAAAATAATAATGCCAATATATTCCCCCACTTTAAAGAAATTGCTAAACACCATACTGTGAGCAATTAATTTAAAGTGGAAAATGATAAATGCGAACAAAAAGAAGACATGAGAACTAACTTGGAAATCCCTATGCCAAGTCATATGTTTCCAAATGAAGCCATGTCATGCAAAAAAGAAAGAGAGGGTTTGCCACCAAAATAAAAATCCAAACACATAAGGGATCTATGCATTTTGGGTTAGCATGTTCTTGCCACAATGTTTTTAGAGAGCTTAGAACTGTCACCATTCCCCAAATACACATAGAATTGGAAGACTGACACAAAGAGAGAAAAAACAAAGAAAAACCCTTTCGGTCAACATGGAAGAGACATGAATGTCATGACGCCTTACTTCATCCCCAAAATGAAAACACAAGACAAAAGAAAAGATAAAGGACAAGCTTTTGGGTCAACATGGAAGAGACATAAATGTCTTGACTCCTTGCATCATCCCCAAAAGGAAAACATAGGACAAATGAAAAATGAAACGTCATGGGGGATCACATTACGCACATGCAATCATAAAGAAAAACAAAAAACTAGTAAGGAATAGGAGAGTCAACCTAAAGTAGGTCATCCACCTCCCAATCATGTTCATTGTATATTGAAGATAGACAACTAGCTGAAGGGACAATAGCAAGTGTCGAACTAGGACCATCACTAGGTTCAATGCTCTTCTTACTTAGGAGAATTTTCGTTTAAGCTCATAGAAGAGGAAAACTATGTGTTCAATTCATTATGCACCTCTTCATCAATTTTAGCAACCTCATCATCATCATATAACTTAATTACAATAGTAGGTCAAATAATAATTTCTAAGGAAGGGTTCAACTCTTGTTGTGGTTGATGTATTGGATTATTTCTTCATGTAACCTACAAGCAAGGGCACAACATATACGTCTATGCTCTCTAGCACCTCTGTTTCTTTTAGTTCTATTTCCAAGTTGCATTTGTGTAGGAGTGGGTTGATCAACCATAGGTTTCTTTTCTTCCCTAAGGGGAGGAATGAAAGGAACCATGGGAGGTTGTTCAACCACTTTCTCTTTGACTTTGTAAACCTATTTTACTAGGAGGCATGACGAATTTTTTTCCATTGTATCTTTGTCTTCTGTGGGAAGTAGGTGAAGGTTTTGTCTTAGGTTGGTCTTGGTTGTTTGTAATTTCTTTAGGCTCAATCATGGTTTCATGTATGATAGTAGCCTTGGTGGTGGGTGAGGATATGTTTCATAGGGATATTTCTACTATCTTCTTCACCTTGAACTTTTGATAAGATAAGAAAAGAAGTATTCTCACGGTTTTATAGGTTCTATAGGCTCGGGAGAAAGAAATCTAAGGAAAAGTTACCTTTGCAGGAAAACGGGTTAAAGCCACTATGATCTGGATGGTGAAAAATTCATTTTCAAAGGGAAACTTTAAGCATTTATGCACAACTGAAGGGGCACCTTTCATGGAGTGAAGCCATGTGTAGCCTAGCTTCACACGAAATTGGTCCGACTACGGGATGATGGAGAATGATATATCTAATGTTTTTGGTCCTATTTGTAAAGGAAGAGTGATTTATCCCATCGTAGGGAAAGCGAAGACATTATGCATCTTGATCCATGCTTTCATTTTATCATATATATCTTGATAGAGCTCATGTAAAAGTAACAATTCCTTGGTGATCACATTCTTTCCATAGACGAGATCTATTAGTATCCCATTAGTGGGCTTTTCATAGATTCATCTAGCTATGTAAAGAGGACCATCGGGTGCATGTTTAAGTATATCCTTAGAGGAGAAAGCAATTTCAACAGGATTTTTAGATCGACCCTTATGAGGAATGACATCTATCACTCCTACCATGGAATCCATAGGATCATTATCTATAGAATCATGTTGAATAGAATCATTGTTATCATCATCTGTATCAACATTCATCACATCATTCTTTGTAGCTTTGCTAGCTTTGATAAATGAGATGTTATGATTAGGCATAGGGTTGGTAAAGATTTGGAGGTTTTTTTTAGGAGGGGAAACAAAATTATTTCCTTGATCACTAACACCTCCAATGGAAAGATGACCAGAATAATTGAGATCTTGCACAAGATGTTTAAGATGATTGCAATGTTTCATATCATGTCTATTTTGTCGGTGATAATGGCAGTAAGATTTTGGTCTATAGCTTGCGGGTAATGGTTTACTAGGATCAGGTGTTTTAACGGAGGTAAGGTAATCATCTTTTGTTCTATGAGTTGGGACATTATGTTAGGAAGGGTATCAGGTAAGGCAGTGAATTATCTTTTTGGGTCTCCATAGCTAAATGGTATCAATGCTTTAACAAAAGCTACTTGGTTATTGATGTTCTAAGTTGTTTGTTGAGGGGTGTTGAATTGAAGGTTCCTTTATTTTATAATAAAAAGGGGTAAAAACTTTATTAATAATCAGAGAACAGCATTACAAAGCATCAACAGGCCAAAGCCCGAGAACCACCAGAACCAATCAAGAGCCAATAATCCACATCACTCAGCATTACTAGCATTTCCATCTTCAGAAAGAATCCCCTCCAAGTCGTGGCGGAGCTCCCGAGAAACTTGTCCCAACTCATCAACATTCCAACCCTCAATATGCTCAGAAGCCCAACGAGCTAAACAATCAGCCGCTTTGTTCCACTCCCTCGAAATGTGAACAAAGGATACCATCTCCATCAAGGAACTAATCCACAAAATCTGTTGAACCACTCTAGCCAGCTGCCATTGAACACCAGAACACTTCCTTTCCTTTAGCAAATTTATCAAGACTTGCGAATCAGACTCACAGATAACCTTACGCCAGCCCAAAGTAAATTCTCGCTCAAAAGCGTATAAGATTGCCAAGCCTTCCATCAGATTAATGGGTTGCACCCCCTCATGAACAGAAAAGAAGAAGATCGTTGCTCCCCTAAAGTCTCTGCCAATCCCCCCAACCCCAGCAGGCCCAGGATTACCCCGAGAAGAATCATCGGTGTTGATCTTCAAGACGCCAGACGGAGGGGGTGTCCATCTACCCACCCTAAGAACCCTTTGCTGCTGGCGCCGACCTCTCCTGAGGCTAGCAAGCGCCAAAGACGACCCTTGAATCCCCAATCTATCCACCAATGTAGCATCCCCTTTCTCCAAGGGAAACCCAACATCACATTTAGCAGCCACTGTTTCCTGAATCATACCCAAAATCCTTTGCCAGACTTGCTGCACAACCATTTTCTCACCACGGAAAATCCTACGATTTCTCTCAAGCCAAATCTGCCATAGGATGAAAGTAGGCCCCACATACCACACATCCTGCAAAAAGGAAGCCACTGAAGGAGGCCTACCCAAACTACTCCAAAAGTCAACCAGAGAGGAGGCATGAACACAGGAACTGTTCCACACTCCCCACCAGAAATGCCACAGCTGCGTAGCAAAGGAAAAATGAAAGAACAAATGAGCAGACTCCTCTTCCCCTCCCCCACAAAGAACACAAATAGAGGGGCCCTGAAAACCCCGCTTCTGAATGTTATCCCACGTCAAACATCTATTCCGGGCCAAGGTCCAAACGAAACAATTACACTTTGGCCAAGAAAAGTTATTCCACACCCTCCTCCACCAGGTAACCTCCACCTCCTCCAGCTTACGAGATAACAACACCTGATACCCAGAAGCAACAGAATAGACCCCCTTAGGGTTAGGAGACCAAGAGAGGACATCCCCATCCAGGAGGGAACTGCAACGTCTTTGAGAAAGGATATTGTGAAGCTCCTTGCATTCTTCATTCAATCCAACATCAGGCCATTCATCAGGTCGCTTCCATCTCGCCAACACTAGTTGGTCATTATTAGAGAAGGCCATAAAATCACTCACCCTAGACCATCTAGCTGCAAGAAACCTCTGGCACAACATCAATAGAGTAGGGAACTGAGAAGTAATGGGAGGAAATCCATCCCAAGAATCAAACCAGAAGTGAGCCTTTGACCCCCCTCTGCAAATCCAGAAAAGGCCATCCTTAACAAGCGCAACACCTTTCTTAAGCGTACTCCAAATCATCAAGCCTCTCCCCTCCAAGGGAAGTCGGGGAATATCCTGCCCAGCAACCCCAGGGAAGTATTTATGAGATAAGATCCTAGCCCAAATGTGATCTTGCTCCACACACCATCTCCAATACAGTTTAGCAGCCAGAGCCACCCCAGTCAAGGGCAACTGCCTTAACCCGAGGCCACCAAACTGACGTGGGCTACAAACAGTGTCCCAGTTAACAAGGCTCCACTTCAAGGACAACAAGCTACCAGCCCAAAGAAACCTCCTTGCTAAAGCATCTAGATCCTTAACAAATCCCATCGGGGCCACCTGAAGCATACATCTGTAGGTGGGAAGAGCCTGCACCACCGACTTGAGCAGTTGAACACAGCTAGCAAAGGATAGCCACCTATGAGTCCAATGATTAACTTTCACCCAAAAATTTATCCAAAATATTCTGCCAAGAATCCTTAGGCAGCCTACCAACAGAGATAGGCATACCAAGATAGATCAAAGGGAGACCTCCAATTTGAAATCTCAAGATATGGGCAATCCTCCGCTGAATGGGCTCAGGGGTGTTAAAGAAGAAGATGGAGGACTTATCTTCATTAATCCGTTGACCGGTGACAAAATTGCCACATCCAGCACCTTCACATAGAGTGGGAAGCTTCCCTAACAGTAGCCATGCCCATCAGAGCCGTGTCATCCACAAATTGTAAATGAGACTGCAGGGGTAGATCGCCTCCCCACCACCACCCTTGAATAAGACCCAGATCAACATTCCTTCTTATGAGCCCAAGCCTTCCTGAAGGGCAAACAAAATGGAGAAAGGATCTCTACATGCAGGCAGAAGCTCCAAAAAGTTTAGAATGCTCCCCATTAGTTAACACAGAGAAGGAGACTGAGGTAACACAACTCATAATCCACTGAACCCATTCATTTCCAAACCCAAAAGCTCTAAGCATCTGTTGGAGGAAAGACCACCGGACTCGGTCATAGGCCTTAGCCATATCTAACTTGATGAACATCGCCTTCTCTTTGGAGCTGGCCATCGAGTGAATGGTTTCAGATGCAATAACAACCCCATCCAAAATTTGCCTTCCTTCCACAAAACCACTCTGTTCCTCCGAGACCAACATTTTCAACCACTTTTTTAATCTCTCAGCAATCAGTTTGAAAATAATTTTGTAAATCACATTGCACAGAGAAATAGGCCTAAATTGACTTAACCTATCAGCCTCATCACATTTAGGTATGAGAGCAAGGAAAGTAGCATTCAAAGCCCGTAACATCTGCTTGTTCTTCTGAGACTCCTGAACAACAGCCAATAAGTCCAACTTAATAATATCCCAGAATTCTTGAAAGAATTCAATCGGGAAGCCATCAGGGCCAGGAGCCTTCCCTTTCTTCATCTGGAAAACAGTCGCCTCCAACTCTTCTAAAGAAACATCACCCATGAGATGCTCATTCATTTCCCTAGTGACCAAAGAAGGAACACAGGAAAGAACCTGAACCTCCTCAACAGAGCCACCATGCCCATCCTCCCTAAATAAAGATTCAAAATACTGCACAGCTTCATTCGAGATTTCCTAAGAAGAAGAGATCTGCTCACCTCTTTCATTAACTAGAATAGAAATGGAATTACCTTGCCTCCTGGCTTTCACCGAGTTAAAGAAGAAAGCAGTATTTTTATCTCCTTCTTGAAGCCAGTCAATTCTGGCCTTCTGCTTCCAAAAGACTTCCTCTCTCAATTCACACTCCTCCAGCACCTTTAGAGCCCTAGCCTCCTCCTGAATCAAGCCAACCGTCACTCCCTCTTCCCTGATCACCCTTGTGATACCATCCAAATCAGCTTGAGCACGAGCTTTATCATGGAAAATATTTCCAAAGCATTGTCTATTCCACCGTTTGAGCTGAGATTGAAGGTAGGGCCAAAATGTTGCTGTAAAGAATGCTTGTCGCCGTGCTCTCTTTGATGCCTTAACCTTCAATCGTACGTGAGATGGTCATAACCATGGTGAAACTTGGAAAGGAAAGGAGGGCGGGCATGAAGTAGCAACTTAAATGATAATTTGTGAACCCTCGGTCAGATTTCCACGACAAAGGGGACCACAAAGCGCAATCAATAGTAGGAAACGGAAGCTTGATCCGGCGCTGAAATCTTGGTTCTCTTTCTCTCTCCTATTGTTCCGGTAGCGATATTGGGCTTACGTCGCCGCAAATTAAGCGGGGAGTGTTGTCTTGAAGAATTAGCGCCGAGGGATCCAACCTTGCATTACCTCCCCACTTCTCAGTCAACTCAGCAATGGCATTGAAGTTTCCAGCCATAATCCATGGATGAAGAGGAACCATGCTACACACATAACTAATATGGGACCATAGCAACTGCTTGCCAAGAAGATCCACATGAGCATAAATATTAGAGAAAAGAATAGACTCTCTCGTTTCAAACCAAGAGGCCACCATAGAAATGGAAGACTTAAAGGATATCCACGGAGAGGGCAACCTTCGGGGTTCCCTGCGGAGCCACGGTGACAGGCGCCAGCGCCGGAACTCGCCCTCCCGCCGCGGGCATCATACCTAACATATCCTCCTTGTCGAACAACCTGATCTCACTGCCCAGGGAAAGAACATGAGAACGTTGCTTCAAACTCAAGTCACAGCTTGTGAGAGACCTTGTTCAAGCCTCATTTCATGATAAATAATCATTTGAGGGGTTCAAAAGAAGTGAGAATCCGGAAGTCTTCAGTGGGCCCTAACTCTTTTAATTCTCCCTATTAGCAATGCTTGATGCTGCGTTAAGCAGGAGGTTTCTCAGCCTTTTTGAGTCACTTTGTTTGGGGCTACCGGGAGGGGCTTGACACCCCTCTCAATGCAATACCGGCGGCCCAGGGCTGAGGGAGCTGTCCCTGTCCTTTGTGCAAAACCAGCCCGAGGAGCAATCCCCTAGACCACCCAAGTGAAGATCCGTGTCCATCTGAGAACCACCACCATCCAGAGCCTCCTGGGTAGCCTTAGAGGGAGGACCAGGCTGTTCTGTACTCAGGGTTCCCTGGTCAAGGTTTACCAAACCTGGATTCACCTCTTGCTGGCTAAGATCATCTAACACCTCAAATCTATTAAACGTATCCTCATCTTGTCTCTCTTTCAAGGTCCTCTTCTGACCCCTATTCCTGTTGCGCCCCTTGACAGGTACAAAACCATCTGCAGCATCCCCATCACCCGGGATATGATCCTTCCCCTTATCAGCCATAGGCGGGTTGCGTGAAGATGGAGGAGATGGTGGCTCCACAGGCCTAGCCTTTGGACATCAATGGCAACCGTATTATATTCATGACCGCAGACGTGCTTGAATGGAAGGAGAGTCTCGCAATCCAAATCTTTGAGAGCTGAGCCGCATGTCTCGAGTGCGGGGTTTGCCAAATCCAGTAACAGAGACAGGCATAAGTGTACGCTTATGCAATTCTGTTGGTAGGCAGGTTTTCCAAGAAAAGCTATCAAATGCAAGACATCATCACGACAACATTCCACTGGAAGCCGAGGAAGCCGGACCCAAACCGGAACACGATTCAGAAGCTCCTCCGAAGGGTTGAAACCCGCATGCCAGGGTTTGATAAACAGCCCCACTTGGTTATGAAAATAGGGACCACCCTCAAAGACCCTATTCCGATCCGCCATGCAGTCGAAAGTAACCATAAAGTAGTTGTTAGCCAACAACATAATGTCCATTTCACCCTCCGGCGACCAGGTCCGTCGGGCCCCAAGACACCAAAAATTGAGGAGAAACCCTCATCCCCAAAAATTTGCAATATAAGGAATGTCTAGAATAATAATCAATATCTTCAGCTATCATCTCTGGTGGAATGACCAACTTAGGTCTCTCTTTACACCATTCAAGACATCCATTAACTTTAGTGATGCGAGATCCCCCCGACATGCGAACACCACCATCCACCGAGTCCTGAAAGAAAAGGCTATTATCAATAACTTTTGTTGCATGCACTGGCGACTTTAGCAGGCAGCGCCGAGCAGAGAATCCATGCCCACAAAGGAATGCGAATTGTTAGGCCTTGAAGCGGGCTCTGAACAAATAAGACCAAACACCAACCCTTCCACCGAACACCAACCCTTCCACCAACCACACCGCCTCTCTCCACACCCTGTCCACACCACCCTAGCATGCAGCTTCAGAAAGAACAACGCCCCCTTACTCTCCGCCCACCCAAAAAAGCCAATCCCCCAACGGCCAAGCCCACGCATGCAAGGGCATGCACCACCACCGAAGCCCCAAGATCTTGCTTCACAGCGCAACACCCCAGGGAGACCACGGGCGGCCAGGAAATGCAGAACTAAAAGGCGCCCAAGCCATGCACAACAGGAAACACCCCAAGCTCTGAATAGGAAACAGTCCCCCCGAAACAACCAACAGACCCCACCCCAGCTGCGCAGGAACAGAAAAGAGACGCTCACGAGCTAGGGCTCGGATGCCCTAGCTCGGTTCTTGGCGTTGCAGACACGCGCGCCATCCTTGCCGTTTCCTTATCCTAAATATTCAATCTTATGGAATGTTCTAGAATATGGAAACATCCATCTCCTCGAAGGATCCTTTGTTTTGTTTCCTAAAAGGTTTGGAATTTTTTTCGTTTGCAGGCTCGGACTTCTCAGTTTTGGTAGAAGTGGATTTTGTATCTTGACTACTAACCTAATTTTGATAATCATAGGGGGTAGTACACAAGTGCATAAAGGAGGGTAATTTCATCATGGCAATCTTATCTTTTACATCTTGCTTTTCAATTTTTTTGATGATCAGGAGCCTTGACATCGGTTTGGGAATAAAGTGATTGATAGCGTGAGATAAAGTGAGTTATATTTTCTTCTTTTTTTCTTGCATCTCATCAAATCGGCCAAGGTCATATTAGGGGTCTATGCACTTGGAAATGGTTGAAAAATTCCTCAAAAAGTTCATTGCATGAATGAATTGAGTTGTTTGGTAAAGAAGAAAACCACTCCCAGGCAGTATCTTTCAAAGACCTAAGGAAAATCTTAGCGAAGAGTTTATCATCAAGGACAAAGTCACTACATAATGAAAGATAAGCATTAAAATGGTTAGAAGGATCTCCATTCCCTCCATATTTCTTGAATCTAGGCACCTCTACACCTTGTGGCATCGGTGTTTGCAATATCTCCAAGGAAAATGGACTACTTTTGACATAATATGTAGGTGGGCCATTTTTCGTTTTGGTTGATAGTGAAAATTTGTTTTTGAAGGGATGAAATAGTTTGGAAGAGTTTGTTTATGAGAGGTTCATTACTTATGTTATGAGATGGAGGTGAAAAATATGAGGGGGTTTATGTGTTCAAAGGACAAGTGAATGGAATACTTATAGGTGGTAAAGTGGTAGGGGATATGACATGCGATGCCACAAAGGAACTAGGGATGCTAGTGGAAATATCCAAGGAATCACATTACTAGTTGGTTGTATTGTTGTCGTGACTTGAGGGTTCATATAGGTAGGTATTGAGGAAATTTTTGTAAGAGGAGGAATTTGAGTTCCTCCTTGGCTTGTGACATTTATTGTAGGTAAAGGGCAACTAGTGGCTGAGATGAGATGTTTCTCAAAGATTTGAACTATGTCTTTCACAAGGTCAAGTCCATCTTCACTTTCAAGCATCCAATGAATGTTATCTATAGTAGGGATGGAAGTATTTGAAATATTGTCATTTTTCACTTGATGTTGTAGGCTTGCTAAGTCGTCATGAATTTTAATTATGTTTCCTTGTGGGACACTAACAACCATGGTTTCAACATGTGTCACACTACTTGAAGGTAAAGAGTTGTTGAGGGTATGGTCCATACCTAGAGTGTACTAATGTCAATACTAGGAGCTGAAAAGTTAGATAGCCCAAGATCCACAACGATTGTGCTATCATGAGATGACATGAGTCTCAAACTTTGTCTCACTATAGTATTAGAAATAAGATACCAAATACTCATGCAAGGGATTCTTTAAATGCAATATGTATGAAAATGCAATATAATCTAAGAACAATGAAATGTTTATAACAAAATTTTAGAAACTAAAACAAAAAGCTATAAATAGAAAACAAAAACTCAGAAATAGAACTTTAAATTACAGAAAATTTAGTGCAAAATGTGCACAGGGACTGATTTGCCCAAGGTGGCCAATGAGTCCCATTAGGGTTTTTTCAAAAAAATTTAAAAAAATTAATTAACTTTTATGCTTTCTATGATGTATGACCTGACTTCTAAGTGCAAGTGCAAATTTTGTTTGATTTTTAGTGAATGAGATGTAAAAGTGCAAGCAATGTGATCCTTCACTAATGCAAAATTAGAAACCCTAGAATGCCAACTAACTAATGCAAATCCTAATACAATGCTAATGCAAGCCAAATCTAGGATGATGATGCACTACAAATAAGAATTATGATGTTCTAAATGTAGGTTCACCAAAATGTGGTATACAAAAAATGGGTTTTGAATGCTATCATATGACTTAGGGCATAGAGCATACCCACTTTCAACCTACTACATTGAAGGGTAACCCTAGAGATCCCAATGCAAAGGAGAAAGAAATCTTGCAATAGCATTGTCCTAGGGGCTAATTGAAAAATAATAAGGGGTTCACCACCAAGTAGAAACTTGGAAAGAAAAATGTAATGCAAGTTGAAATAAAAGATGAAATGCAAAACCCTAATTCAATGCAAAGCTTCACTAAATGACCTAGAAATGAAAATGGAACCAAAAAAAAAATGATGAAGGGAAGGTGTTCACCTAGAAATCTAGAGATGGTTGGAAGAAGGTTTGAAACACTAGAAAATATAATTCTAATGTTGAGTGGGACTCATTCACCAAGCTAGCTGAACCAGTCTAGATTCTGGGTTTCTGTGTGACAACATGAATCTACCAAATGGGTATCTGAATATACAAAAATTTGAATTTTGACTAGAATTGGAACTCATTCACTAGAAGTGGAAAATCAGTCAAGTTGGGGTTTTCTAAAGATTCAAAGTTTGATCCTACTCTTCTCTTTGTGCTTTGTCCTTCCTGATTGATTTTCAGATCTGAAACCCTGATTTGCAACCTATAGGTGTTCTCCAATGTTCTCCAAGGCTTGATGACAACTTTGTCAACTTTAAATTATTTGACAACTTTTCTGCAATCTTGCTTCTTAGGAAATCTACAACCTAGACCTAAAAATCACATACAAAGGAGAGGGAAAAAATGTTGTCGGGCTAGTGGATAGGGGTTTACCTTGGTCAAACCTCATTTTTGTAATAAAACCTTGAAATAGAATAAAATAGGAATGTAGAATGATGAATGAACAAAAAATGATGTTACAACTTACCAAACCCTATCAATGAAGTGTTGCAAACATGTTTGCAATCCATAGCTCCAATGGATGTAGATCTTGACCCTTGCTTGATGGTGATAGATCTTGAATGAAATGTTAGCTTGAATCATAAAACCCTACATCACAATTGTTAGGTCCAAAAAAAACATGATGCATGAAATATTTGGCATGATGCTTGATGCTTGAATGCTGCTCTAAAATGCTTGATAATATTCCCTTGAAGACTCTTGAATTCTCTTGTAAAAACTTGAATACACTTGTGAACTCAAACTTCCTATAAGGATGAATACTTGAATGCTTGGGGTTAAAATGAGTGAAAGAAACTTTTATTTATACTCAATTATGCAAAAATTCCAAAAATTACAACTCTACAAGCCGACATCAATTCTAGGGGGATAAGATCTTGCCAAAAATTTGAATTAATTTTGATTTTGGGCCACACAGGACTCATTTACCGAAGGTAGTGAATGAGTCCCACTAGGCATAATTTTTGGGACCATTTTTAAAAAATGCTTAGAAAGGTGTGCAACTAGGTTTAGGACCAAAAAATATTAGTGAGAATCATTCGCCCAAGGTGGTGAATGAGTCCAAAATCACTAAATCTAGGCCATTCAAGCTTGAAACACCTGAATTATAATTGGGTAATGATTTGTGTCAGGATTATCCTCAAAAAGATGCATTAAATGAGGCATGTGAATGTAAAATAGGGCCAATTAAAGCATATGAAAGCATAATTATTAATGAAAACCCTAGAAAAGTGTGAAAGTGTGTTACAACACTTTACAACACTTTAAATAAGGCATGATGAAGGTTAAAAAGAGGTTTATTAGGTGTAGTTAATTAATAAAACCTTAGAAAAGTGTGAAAGTGTGTTACAACACTTCACAATACTTTAGCAAGGTACCATTCATGTTCATCAGTTCATAAGGGCCCAATACCTAATGTGAATGTTTCAAACACATTATAAGACTAAATCAAGGCACCATTAGACCTAGTTCAGAAGGAGGGCCCAAACAAGCAAGGGAAAAGTAGGAGGGATACTTTTTTCATTACCACAAAAATAGATTCTAAAAAAGTTGTGAAAATATAAAAATGGTGAGGGAAGATCCTATGGTGTGATGGTGGGGCTTATTTCCTATAGTTTCTTCAACCAAGGTTCAAACCTTGTATGTTTGACCTCTACCTCATCAATAATCAAGGGCCCCCCAGAACCTTGTATCTTGATTTTCCCATGTGACATCTGGAGTGGGGCATTTTCATTCCACCAAGGGGGTACATCCCTAGTTTATATTTTTAGGGGGAATCCTACGGTTTAATAGTGGGGTTTCTTTCCTATAGTTCTATCAACCAAGGTTCAAACCTCATGAGGTTTCCCTCTAATACATCAATAATTGAGGGGGCACCAAGATCTTGTATCTTAATTTACCTATGGCATGTTTAGTGAGTAATTTCTATGCCATGTAGTGGGTACATCCTTAGTTTAGATAGTCATTCATGGAATACTATAATGATTAAATAATGGAATTATTGATTTTTCCACCAAGGTTCAAACTCCCATTTGAACATTGTGATTGCGATCAGTGTGCCCTTGTTAATCCATTGAGATAATGGATTTGAACCTTCATATTGATGTTGTTGGTGTTAATGCTAAGAGAACTAGTGCTCCAAACCCTCATTAGGCTAGTGTACTTATGGGATTTGTGCCTATTTTGGGCTAATTCATGCTAGTATTTTTGGACTTGAAACATAGAAAAATAGATTCACCATCAATAGGGCATCAATGATGAACCTTATTTTCACTAGGTGTTGGTTTCATTTAATTATGTGTGCAATATGATGTAACTAAGGTGCATAAATTAAACTTAACTATTATAATAACAAAAAGGTAGGTTTTAAGAGGGTCAAATGATGTGTAGATTTTTTTGAAAGTGTTGTTTTAGGGCCCATTGAGGACTCATTCGCCTTTAGTGGCGAATGGGCCCTTGTTAGGGTTTCTAGAAAGTGCTTTCTGGGTTTTTTTGCTCTCAGTCTGCAACTCTAGATTCCAGATGTTCATTGTTTCAGGGCTCACTCACCTTTAGTGGTGAATGGGTCCCTATTAGGATTTTGGAAAACTGACTTTTGGATTTTTTTCTTTAATCTCTTCACTTCTAGGTCCTCGGTGATTAGCTCTGAAAGTCTAAAAAAAAAATTGTAGCCTTGTTTTCGTGATCTTGTAATGTGGATGACCACTTTGAAACTTTTCAAATTTGACAACTTTTCTCAAAATCTTGCTCTTCAACCTAAAACTTGTAATCACACATCAAGAGAAGAGAAAAACTTGTTGATTGTTAGGGAATAGGGGTTTGCCTTAGTCAAAACCTATTTAGGTAATTAAACCTTATAATGAAATAATGGACATGAAACATGAAATGATAATACCTTGGATGAATTCTTGGAATCTAAATCAACAATCTATCATGGCATGGCCATGAAGAATGTAGATCTTGATCTTGAATTGGATGTGAAACAATGCTTGAAAATGGATCTTCAATACTACACAACATATGCTCAACAACATGCATGAAGCGCTATACCTTTGACATGATGATATGATCTTGAATTGTTGCAATAAAACTATACTAATCTACCCTTGAATGCCTTTTAAATGATCTATAATTCTCTTGTGAATGTACTCTTGATTTATTGAAATATTATATGATTGCTTAGATGGAACTATGTGAATTAACCTTATATTTATATTAAATCTAAGAATAACCCCAAAATTCAAATAATCCAAGTCAACATCAGATCTAGGATTGAAAATAATTAAAATACCATCACAAATAAATTCAAAAAGTAGTGTTCTAGGCAAGGAGGAACTATTCACAACCTTGGGTGAATGGTTCCTACCACAATTTCCTAGGACCAAGCTTTGAGAGGTGAATTAACATCAAAAACCCACCTCAACTATGCCAAGAAAGGGGTGTCCTATGTTAGGAGGACTCATTCACCCAAAGTGGTGAATGGGTCTAGTTTGCATTTTTCTAGGTGAGCCATAGATTTTTGGGTAGGATTTATAGGCTACTCTTGCACTCTTAGAATGTTTCACCTAAAAGGAGAGAGGTAAACCCCACACAAAAGATCTAGCTAGGGGTGATCCCACAATAGTGGTTTACAATATTTGGCCAAACTGGACACTGAAATTATTATTTTTAACTAAATATTCACATTCGGGTAGCTATAGCGGCTAAACCATGAAGAATTTGAAGATAATACAAACTAGAGTCTCATCAAATTTTTTCTGTAGATTCTAAAAATATTTTTTTCAAAATTTTTGGAATCAGTTTACACTTCTTTTTCCATCTCCCACGAAAACTTGTTTTTTTTCAAAAAATGACATTTTTAAAAA
>VDFB02272104.1:0-14259 GCA_007258455.2 Sequoia sempervirens | reverse complement strand
TTTTTTTGGAGAAACTGCATTTTCAAGGCAGATCAACATTCTATTTTCAGCAGCACTCTCCACTTAAAATCAAGAAACAAATCAGCTTTTTGGTGGATGTGGATGAGATTTAAAGCAATAGTCATCTAGGAGCTTTCTTCCAGCTTTCTTTCTATTTTTGTCTCAATTCTTATCCACTCTTTGAAGAAGAGAAAGAAAACAAATTGTAATAGTTGGCATTTCTTGTTTTTATGCTTTCATAGGTTGTTAGATGTTTATCTTGTTTAGTTTTAGAAATAAAGCTTGCGTGTTGGCAAGTCTTAGTTGTAAAAGCAAAGAGATTTTAGGGTTCCCTACTCCTTTGCTTGTGCATAAATAAGGGCAGCCTTGCCCCTTTTTCAGAACCGTACTTGTGATAACAAATTGTTGAGCCTATTTTGCCTGCAAGTTGTTGTTTAATTGCTGTTCACTTTATGTAAGAACAAGTTTGCAAGTCTCTTTTAGCTACAAGTTCTTGTTCAGTGCATGTGTCTTGTGTAATCTTTGTTCTTGAGAGTTGAGAAATAAAGTCTTGTGCTTATTTCTCCCTGATATAATGTCTCAAATTTCCATTTATTGTATTATGCTTATATGATCATAATTTCAGCTTGCATTGAAAGTAAGTAGATGTGTGTTGAAAAAGAGTTTATTTAAGTATTTGTCAAAGAATCTTTGTTCATTTCTAATTCTCTTTCTCTGTGTTTACTTGAGAAATTAGAAACGTCATTAGAGTAGGCTTAGTCATAGTTGAACTTCTTAAACAAAAAATCTTAGCGACGACGCTTGAGTTTTATAACCTTGTGCTTTTAGCTGAACCAAAAAGATAGGGAAATTAGTTTTAGCTTACTTTCTTGAACAACATCAGCAAAGAGGGAGCTTCCCCTCCTAATTCGAAGAGAAGTTTATTTGTGCATAGCTTTCCGTTTCTAATTCACATTCTAGAGGTGCGAATTAAAACACCAATACGTTCTTTGGTTTGTCTTTATTGTGAGCTTTTTCTCAAAGGTAAAAATCAACAGACTCTTAAATTATTATCAGCCCAGCAGGTAGACTGTGTTTGTCTTTTCTAGCAGCTCTTTGGCGGTTTCTTGTCCTCACTTGTATTTTGTCTCTTTTGATGAGCTTATTTCTCCACAATAGAAATTGATTCTATGTAAATTGTAAAGAACCACAAATTCTAACTAACCAAATAAATTCGAAATTTTGCTAAACTGAAATTGTTGCCAATAATCTGCAAATATTTTTCGCAAATATCTTTCGCCAAATTTCTGCAAGTATCTCCACCAAAAATGAATATCTCCTTATTCCCAAAATTTGGCCAAGGGCCACTAAATTTTGGTAATAGCCTGTCCAACAAAACATGTTGATGTATAGCCATGGGCCTCATACTTCCAGCGACATTGTTAATAAATAATAAATTAAATATATCCAATGGCTATTTAATTTATTGGATGCGATTTGTGAAGAGGCGCTTCACTTAAAGATTAAATAATATTTATTTTATGTGGCCGACTTCATGTGGGGGTTCGCCACCCTTCGTATGATACATAACCTTTCATGTGTGGCCGACTCTTCATCTTGAAGGGACATGTTTTATGGAGACCTTCTCTTCGATGTGTATATAATAGAGTTGTTGTTCATCATTTGATATCCATTTTCATTCATATTCGATTTCAAGTGAAGTGCGAGTTTATCAAGGAGTTCGATATTGTGTTCTATATAGCAGATCGAAGTTTTCATGAAGGTCGAGATTATCATCAGCAAGGAGTTCAATATTATCTTGTGTTTGTATCAAGTGTGGTGCTGGTATTCGGCCTTGTATTTGGCCTCATTGTAAAAGCAAATTGCTTTCATTATTCAATATATAAGAGATATATTGTTGCTGGGTTTTTCTCGGTCAAGTTGGAGGGTTTTCCCAAGGTATATGCTGTGTCAAATTGTTTAAATTGTTCTATATCTGCTTATTTAATTTCTGATCCTAAAACTAACAAAACAAACCTTCAACAATGAATTCTTCCTGTAGCAATACAACAGCTACTGCAAGTATCCAACTCCTAGAAATCGATTGCAACAATAAGCCAGTTGCTGCAATGGTGATGATGAGGTAATAAATCAGCTACCAAATCAACTCAATATTCCAAAGTGCAATAATACAACTACTGCACTCAATCAGCTAGGGCAATAATACAACATCTATTGCACCTGTAAAAATCCTCCAATGAAGCACTTGTAGAAACCCCGGATGGATTCCTCCACAATCTCCAGCTAGGATTGATCTTTCACAACCAAAACTGGTACCTTAGAGTCTTCAAACCCTCAGAGAATGCAAGACTCAGTTTATACCATGCAGGTATGAGAAATAGAAATAATCCAAAATATGATGAAAATAGCTTGCATTCAGCTCCTTATAAAGAATTCTCATTCACCTTTAAGAAGCTTCTAGAATAAAATATTATTTTATTCCTTAAATGACTTTCTGATATATTATTTTACTTTAGTCACTTTATCAAATTAATTAAATATAAAGTCATTCTTAAGATATTAATTTATTGGAATAACCTTATAAATAATTAATCTAATATTTCCACTTTATTTAATTAAAATAATCAATTAAGCAATCATTTTGATATACTGTCATGTCCCCTTCTCAGTGACATCTCTCGAAGTACAGGATTGGCCTATCACACGACCCTCGTAGGCCGATAGACTGGATAGAGGGTCACTTGGGAGTTTGGCTCAGCTTCAGTTAGCAGAGTTTGATCAGTAGTCTTTCGTTTGGGCTCGATCGGAGACTTTTTGCAGAATTGCTATTTTTAGCAGTTCCTGGCAGGCAGCGTGGGACCCCTGCTATTTTTAGCAGTATGAGATTGGCAGCGTTCAGAATCACTTCAGTGTTCGTCAGCTTCAGACGGAACAGTCATCGGATGAGTAACAAGAGAAATATTAATATTTAATTGCATTAATTAAATATTAATTATTTAATGATTATAATATAAAGTTATAATGTTAAATTATAATTTAAGTGGTTCTTCTTGAGGGGTGCGCCATCATCAGGAAGGGGGCCAAATTTGTGATTATATTTTATTATAAAATTTGGCTGAGGACTATGGGAAAGTAATAAAATAATAAAAGTGCGAATTTTTAATGAAAACCCTATCTTTAAGGAAATCGCACTTTTGAGGGTTATTATGCAATTGCATTGGGAATTGAGCCATTATGTGATTATTGAATTTTGAGAACTGATCAAATTGATCTGAGCAAGAGACTTTAGGGTTTCAAGTTCGAATTCCTTGGGGAACGAGCCATCTCCATTGGAAGCAATTCAGAGGGTGTGGAATACCACTTGATTTATTGCAGCAGAGGTTTCTTCATTCAGAGGAAATCATTGAGCTTCAGGGATTATTCATTTTACAGAGTTTCAGCATATTCAATCATTCAGAATACCTTCCATTCATCTAGGCACCTATATTCACCATATTCAGAGACTTGGACATTGACCTCAAAGAAGGCCGTACATTTTCATTGCTGCTGCAGCCGTACTTCTAACAGGCCATACCTCTGTCCTTGAGCCGTACTTTTCAAATAAAAAGGAACGCCTATCTTTGACTTGCAATATTCTTCATCTTGGGGCGCTGGAATTGCTGGAGGCTTTTGAGATCATCAGACTGGAGGAGGGAACAAACATTCATTGCAGCCGTACCTTTTTAGCTGATCATTTATTGCTGCTTCAAAAACCAGGTTCTCAAATAATCGTTGCCTTTTACTTTGCATGTTAGCAGAACTTCATTGTAATCATCTCAGAAGTATAATAGAATATCTGGCAACATTGTTATCAGTAGATTTCTCAGTTTACAGAGTAGAAATATTTTATTTGAATTTATTTCTTATTTCCAAGCAAAATCGCATTCTTCCTTATTTATGCAAAAACCCCAAAAATTGCAAAAAAAATCAAAAACCTTCAGAAAAACCTAAAAACTCAGTCAGAATCAGTATCAGGGGAAACTAGGGTTTCTACAGTGGTATCAGAGCTAAATCCTGCCATCCTGAGGGTTTAGCCATCACATGCAACCAGAGGAATTTGATACATACAGGTACTATACTCGCAGACGTGCCTTGATTGAAAGGCAACGCAGTTTGAGCAGGCAGCCAGAAATCATGGCTGACAGGAATGATAGGGCTGAGAGAAAAGATATACCTAGAACAGAGATCCCACAGAATAACAGAGATCAGGACGATGCAGAGGTCTTGCATGCACTCAGAGATCTACGTGCAGGTCAACGACAGTCGAATGAGGTATTGCAGCAGTTGACAGTGGCACTACAGAGATTGGGTACTCCGAGGAGACCGTCACCACATCGTGACGATGACAAGAGTGAGGCAGGGTCACGGAGAGCTCCTAGGACAGTGTCACGGACAGCAGATAGGCCTACTAGGCCTACTTTCACGAGACAGGAGCCCGATGAGGCTATACCAGGTGAGGAGCACGAGGATTTGTTTGCTGATAACCTTATGGCAGTGAACGAGGAGTGGGAGTTGATACCTCCTGCAGTCAGAGAACGGATCACTTTTGACCGTTTTATCACACAGAGGCGTGAACACAACAGGGTTCGACAGGATTGGAGACCCCGACAACAGAATAACGATCTCAAACATGCAACTAACAGGCTTAACCTAGCGATGTTCGATGGTAGTGGGAAGATGACAGCCCAAGCTTGGATTAGCAAGCTTGATACATTCCTCACTTTGCGTCCGATGGCTGAGAGAGACGCTATTAGATACGCTACACTGCACCTCGAGGGAGTGGCTTACGACTGGTGGCACCACGGCATGGTGACTTTACAGCATGACAGGATCACTACATACCAGGAGTTCGTGGATAGATTGGTTGAGAGGTTTGACCGGAAGGATCCGAAACCTACTTCAGAGACTTAGCACAGTTGAGGCAGAGTGGCAGTCGAGACTTATATCAGTGACTTTCAGAGGCTATCCGTCATGGTTCCGAGCATATCGAGAGGAGATTGGTAGTACTTTCATGGAGGGTTTGACCGAGCCACTGAGAGGCTGGATCAAAGCCTTCGATCCTCCATCATTACAGGAGGCGATGAAGAAAGCACGAAACATGGAGTTAGCAGCACCGTCGAGTAGATTCAACTCCAGAGGTTCTTCATCATTCAGGGATAACAAGGGCTTTAATAAAAATAAGGATAAATCTGATTATAACAAAGAAAAATCAGACTATAAAAACGATTCGAAAGGTAAATCAGCATTCCCACCTTTGGATCGTGAGGCCCTTAATGACCTTCGCAGGAAGAAGCTTTGCTTCTACTGCAAGGGACCATATGACGCCAGTCACGATTGTTCTCTAAGACCTAAGGGCAAGGCGAATCGTGTGATGTGGGCGTATTATGAGGACTCCGAATCAGAAAATTCCGAACAGCCAGAGCATTCAGATGATTCAGAGTCAGAGGCTCCAGAGCCTAGAGCAGAGATAGAGCCCGAGCTTCAGGTACAGGAGGCCCGTTTATCTAGCATTCAGCAGGAGGGTTCTTTCAGGCTGCGTGGTGTGTTAGCAGGACAGAGGGTCATTACCCTACTGGATACAGGAGCCACGCATAACTTCATAGATGCTAGGTTCGTTGAGAAACGTGGACTCATCACTGAGGAGTTCGAGGGCATCAGAGTCAAAGTGGCAGATGGATACACTTTGAGATGCGAGCGCATGATTAAGGATCTCCCTCTACGCTTGAACAATTATGAGTTCAAGGCAGATTATTACGTTGTTAATATGGGGGACATTGATTTGGTTTTGGGAATGAAGTGGTTACATTCATTGGAGGAGGTTACACTTCGTCTCAAGGACATGGAGATCCGTTTTGAGGTCGATGGGAAGACTCACATACTTAAGGCAATACGGGACAGCGACCTTAAAACAATTTCTTTTCGCCGAATGGAGCGGCTCATGCGTCATGACATGGTAGAGTGGGCTGCCGAGTGTCATTTAGCACCTATACAGGAGGGACAGCAAAAGACAGAGTATCATCCGGACATTCAGAAGTTGAGAATCAAGCATGACAAGGTGTTTAGTGATATTCCGCCAGGTAGACCTCCAGACAGAGGGATAGAGCACATCATTGAGCTCGAGGAGGGTGCGAAACCCGTTATGATAACTCCTTACAGGCATCCTAAAAGATTAAAGGATGAGATCGAGAAGACTATAAAGGAGTTACTTGCTATGGGTCACATTAGACCAAGCAAATCACCGTTCGCTTCTTCTGTTGTATTGGTGAAGAAGAAGGATGGAACGTTGCGCATGTGCATTGATTACAGGGTCCTGAATAAGAGGACAATTAAGAACCGATACCCGATACCGAGGATTGATGAGCTCCATGGTGCCTGTTACTTCACAAAAATTGATTTACGGTCGGGTTATCATCGACGAGTCCCAGGAGCAGACATAGAGAAGACAGCCTTCTCGATGTCACTGGCACTGAAGTTCAGAGTGATGCCATTTGGGCTCACTCAACGCCAGCCACCTTCAGCCTACAATGAACGTGGCTTTTCATACATTGTCAAGAGGTTTGTGTTGTCTTTCGATGACATCCCGATATACCGATTCTTGGCAGAGCACTTTGGCTCATTTGGAGCATTTGCTGAGTATCTTGGAGAGGGAGTCCTTGTACGCCAAGAAATCCAAGTGTGACTTGGGAATGACCGAATTGCTATATCTAGGTCATATTATCAGTGCAGATGGAGTGCGTATGGATCCTGAAAAGATCCGCGCCATTATTGACTGGCCTACACCGGCAAACCTGACACAGTTGAGAGGGTTTCTCGGTTTGTGTGGATTCTACCGTAGATTCGTGAATGGTTATTCACCACATGCAGCCCCTATGATAGATTTACTAAAGAAGGGTGCATTTGTTTGGACTCCTGAGGCACAGGAGTGTTTTATGAAATTTAAGGAGTTGATGACTACATGCCCTGTTTTAGCACTACCAGACTTTACTTAAGCCGCTTGAGCTTCAATGTGATGACTCCGTGAAGGTATTGGTGCGGTGCTTATGCAGACAAGCACCGACAGTAATGAGCCACAGCTCGTGGACAGAGATTGTATAGCATATATGATAAGGAGATGCTCGTGATTATGCATGCCTTAGCAAAATTCAGACAATACCTTGTTGGCAGCAAATTTTGCATTAAGACTGATCATAACAGTCTAAGACACTTCTTGGGGCAGCGAGATCTCAAATTTCATTTAATGTTATAGCGGGTCGTTAAGTTGCGGTGCTTGCGACTTTGATATTTCATATATCAAAAGGTACACGTAACGTAGTGGCGTATGCACTTTCACGTAGACCGTATTTGAGCACTATGGTTCATATCTCTGAGGATTGGAGGCATATGATAGTTGCAGAGTATGCCAAGGATAGTTGGGCCTCCAGCATTGTTGAGGGATCAGCAGTTGATACCAGGTATACGCTTGTAAATGACTTGATCATTTACAAGAACAGGATATTTTTGATCCGAGGGTCAGAGGTGAAGAACATTGTTATGCGAGCCTTTCATGACATTCCTACAGCAGGACATCCCTCGATACTTCAAAACTTCGCGCATTCGGGAGATTCACCGAAAGGACTCAAGGTCGCATGTTCTTCAAGATGTATGGAGTGCCCGCTTGTCGCCATTGCATCAAAGGTGAGAACACGCACTGGGTAGAAAGTTATTGCAGCCACTTCCCATTCCCCGACAGAAGTGGGAATGCCCCTCGTCGATGGACTCTTATCACCGCTTGCCTTAAAGCCCAAGGGCTGATTGCATTTATGTAGTTGTGGATCTGGCCATTAAGCATGCCCACTTTCCCATCACCACGACTTCACACAGCCACGCAGTAGCGTAGGCATTCTTTCATGCAGGTATTCGTGACTTCATGGTTGCCCTCTGAGCATTGTGAGCTTACGTGAGATAGTCGGTTCCTGAGTAACTTTTGGCAGGAGGTATTCAGGCTTTGTGGGACCGAGCTCACTCCGAGCACTAGTTACCACCCGCAGACTGATGGGCAGACGGAGATTGTGAACAAGTGGGTGGAAGGTTACCTCTGAAACTATATAGCAGGGTAGCAAAAGGCATGGGTCAAATGGATACATTTGTAAAGAGTATTGCTATAACTCGACATTCCATAATCATTCGTGATGTCACCCTTCATGGCGCTTGTACTGTGCATGAGGCCGTGCTTCCTAGATTTGCTAACGAGCTTATAGCAGAGTGCCGAAAGTGTGGGGTTGGTTGCGGAGAGTCGTGACACTATGAGGGCTCTCATGGTGCAATATAGCCTGCACGTAATCCGCTAAACAAGATGCACCGTAAGAGGATCTGAGGTATCGCTAAGTTGGTGACATGGTTTACCCTTATGCCGCATTCTGGTCAGCCGCCCACTTAGGAAGAGGAGAAGCTCACAAGTATACGGTCCTCAGATCCCCGGTGAGAGTTGGCGCAGGGTATGACGAGCTTGAGTTTCCAGCCAGAGCGTGGTACACAACGATTTCATGTATCACGCCAAGAAGGCGGTCATCGTAGGGTACCATCTCAGCTTCTACCTCCTTAGATGATGAGGGAAAGTTGATCTTAGTACCGAAGTCCATCCCGAGCATGTGGAGAGACAGCCATACGAGGACTATCAGAATATCTCGTGAAATGGAGAGATTTGGCTGAGGATGCGCATATGGAGGAGCAAGGAGACTGCAGAAGATCCTGCATTGAGATTGCTTGAGGACAAGCAATTTCTGTGAGGGGCGGATCGTCATGTCCCCTTCTCGACATCTCTCTGAGTACGTGATTGCCTATCACACGCACTGTGAGGCCGCATAGACCGATAGAGGGTCACTTGGGGAGTTTGGCTCACCACCAGCGTAGCTTGATCAAGAGTCTGCTTGGGCTCGACGCAGACTTTTGCAGAATTGCTATTTTTAGTAGCCTCGGCAAAGGGCCAGGGACCCCTCGCTATTTTAGCAAGATGAGATTGGTAACGCTCAGAATCACTTCTGTTCGGCTACTGCATCGAACAAATATCGATGAGTAACGAGAGAAATATTGATATTTAATTGCATTAATTAAATATTAATTATTTCATGATTATAATATAAAGTTATAATGTTAAATTATAACTAAGTGATTCTTCTTGAGGGGTGCGCCATCATCAGGAAGGGGGCCAAATTTGTGATTATATTTTATTATAAAATTTGGCTGAGAACTATGGAAAAATAATAAAATAATAAAAGTGCGAATTTTTAATGAAAACCCTATCTTTAAGGAAATCGCACTTTTGGGGGTTATTATGCAATTGCATTGGGAATTGAGCCATTATGAGATTATTGAATTTGAGAACTGATCAACTTTGATCTGAGCAAGAGACTTTAGGGTTTCAAGTTCAAATTCCTTGGGGAACGAGCCATCTCCACTGGAAGCAATTCAGAGGGTGTGAAATACCACTTGATTTATTGCAGCAGAGGTTTCTTCAGGCAGAGGAAATCACAGAGCTTCAGTGGATTATTCATTTTATAGAGTTTCAAAAGATATTCAATCATTCGTAATACCTTCCATTCATCTAGGCTTCTATATTCACCATAACTATTCGTGAGATTCTTGGACATTGACCCCGAGAAGGCCGCATATTTTCATTGCTGTCGCACCGCATTCTCCTCGATGTGCCGCACTTCTCTCTGCCCTGGAGCCGCACTTTCAAATAAAAAGGAACTTCTTATCTTGACTTGCAATATTCTTCATCTTGGGGCATTGGAATTGCCGGAGGCTTTTGGGATCATCGACCGAGGAGGGAACAAACATTCACGTACTCGCATTCCTTTTAGTCGATCATTTATTGCCGCTTCAAAACCGTTCTCAAATAATCATTGCCTTTTACTTTGCATGTTAGCGTAACTTCATTGTAATCATCTCTAAGTATAATAGAATATCTGGCAACATTGTTATCAGTAGATTTCTCAGTTTACAGAGTAGAAATATTTTATTTGAATTTATTTCTTATTTCCAAGCAAAATCGCATTCTTCCTTATTTATGCAAAAACCCCAAAAATTGCAAAAAAAATCAAAAACCTTCAGAAAAACCTAAAAACTCAGTCAGAATCAGTATCAGGGGAAACTAGGGTTTCTACATATACTATTAATTTTGGACAACTTAATCAATTAATTTAATTAAATCACCATACCTCCAATTCGGGGACATGACATATTGTAGCATTGTTCTTTAAAATATTATGGATGCTTTTTTCTAGTTGTTTGATTAATTGAAATTGTCAAATGTAAGGAGGGACAAAATGAACAATTCATTGGGAAACATAATCATTCAAGAATTATATTTATTCTGTACAAACTTCCTATAACGTATTTAGAGTAGACATTTTGAATTCCTTGTCTACACAATGTGTTTTCCCTTGTAGTGAGCCCAAAAATTAAAACGCGTTGATTGTGATGTCCCCTTCTAATTAGACACCTGTACCTTAGTAGATTAGCCTATCATGTCGACCCTTGTAGGCTAATGGTTCTAGATAGAGGGTCACTTGGTCAAGCACTTGGTCGTCGGATTGCAGTATTGATCGTCAGAGTATGGTGGCAGGGTGAATTGTGGCATTTGGCATGATACTTGTGCTTAATTTTATGATATTCACCTTTTATTTCATCATCCTTGGCCTTGGGACCATGTGTTTTTAAAATGAAGGGCTCACTTTATATTTTTCAGTTATTATTCATTCCTTAGGTGAAAAAGTTATAACTTAAGTGAATAGTGCTCACTTTATGAATAGTGATTTTCAATGTTAAATAAATATGAGGAGAATAAGTTCAACCCTCTTCATGAGATGATTATTTTTGCTAAATGAACTTGGGAGTGTGGCTTGGAGGAAGAAGGAGGCTAGGGTTCCCTGATTTCTGCCATGGGTGAGCCTGGGAGAGGCTTGATTCTTGTTTATGAGCAGCTTGAGGGTGTGAAACACCACCTTAAGGTTGCTGGTTTGAACCTGAGTGCACATTTGGGAGACTTCAAGTGTTGATTGGCAAAGTTTTAGAGCTGATTTTTGAGTAGGGTTTGCAGCCATAGTGTCTATTTTGGTTTGTGCTAGTGATGTTCGTTTTTGGAGCTATTTGTGGACTGATTTTGGGAGCTACAGCCAGCCGTCCCATCCTTGGGGTTTTAGCAGCAAGAAAGAAAGAAAACGCCTCTCTAAAGAGACTGCAATCACTTCAAAAAGGGGCACCCGTGCCCTAGGAAGCTACCCAATTTGGTCTTTGGTGGGAGAAGTTCATCTTTCAAGCGTTGTGTGCATGTCATTGGGGTTTGGTACTGTAGCAAATCACTATTCACTATGTTGTATGGCTATAAGTAAAATCTATGGCATAAGATGTATCTTGTTTTGAATCTGATGTAAGTTATCTATCTTATGTAATCTATTATGTAATGAAGGAAGCGTCTTTGGCTATCAAATTGAGTCATTACTCAAGCTATCTCAGTAGATTAGTTTATTTAAAGTTCCTATTGTATGTAAATGCTTGTTAGTATCGTTAACATTATTGGCATCAAACTCAAAAACACAAAAAAAGAAGAAATACAAATTGAAACAAAAAAATCAGACCTAAAGAATCTCAGTGAAAACAAATCAGCAGAGTGGTGGTTCACTACATTGATCAAATTGAATGTGTCATTATAATTAAGTTTTGTTTGTTGTGTGATAATGAATCATGAAGTTATACAATTTGCAACCTCCATTTAGGGAAGAGTCATGAAGTGGTGCCATAGTATGCAGAAGTGAAAATATTCGGCTTTTATGGTATATAGAGATTGGATGATTCCTCATGTGATTACATGTAATGTTCTGGTCTGTGGGATTAGCTGGTCTTTGATGATTAGTGTTGGTGTGAATTAGGTGTTTTACCTACCTAGTAGGTCCTATTCACATGTTAAGTTTGCTTAGGTCTTAGGAATCTTTCTAGAAATCTTAGTTGTCGTAAGACCTTATCTGATTTGATGTTATTTATTTCTTGTGTCTTAGGTCATTTAATATTAGTTCTTTCATGTCATAGGATTAATACACTTGTCATGATCTTGTCTAATCATATTCCTCACTTTGCCTATATAAGAAAGGCCTCGTGTACACTATGTATCATAGGGGATTGATCCACCATTGATCAAGTTGTATCATTGTTGCATTCATAATCAAGCAAGCCATTCTCTTGCCATAATCTCTTATGGAAGGATATCTTTGGTTTTGCAGGTGATACTGGGCTGTGGGAGCTCACTATCAGCTCCTTGGAGTTAACTATCAACTCCTGCAACTAGTTCATATCCCTTTCTGGAGAATTTACATGATTTAGTGTTTGAGTGCCAAGCTTCACCATCTCAAAGCCTTTGTACTATAAGCAGCATCCTAAGTCATTTGTATTATTCTGCTCTGTGCTTTTATGGGGACTTACAATCAATTTTAAATGATTTAAGTGACAAACTTAGAGTGAACGGATGCTTTGTGCATAAGCAAAACCTTACCATATGGAAGATTTTTCAACTTTGTTCTGAATACAAATTATATGGCAAGCCATATTTCCAGTTTATTATCTAAGAGGATGATATTTGAACAAAAAACTAAATATTTTTATTGAATAGAGAGCATATTTCATTTGATACATTTTCCCTTTTGTTCACATAAATGGTGGTTATATTAGACACTTATTAGTATTACTAACTACTAACATTATACGTTAGGCTAACATCTATTGGTAGCTAACTACTAACATTTTATTCAAACCTTTTCATGTTACTTCCTAATACACCTCCTTAGAATTAAAATTACATCAAAATATCTGTATTCCCCCTAAAATCATATCAGAAAAACTTTGGTTCACAAGTGAAATCTTCTTTCTTTTGTCTCCGCTCTGGACTCCTGAATACAAAACCAATTCTAATTATTACGTTATCATCATATTGCCAGCAGGAATGACAACTTAAATGGACTTCTGAAAGCTGTTGATATTCAACTCAATATGCAGGATTTGAAACAAGAAAGTGCTGATGCTCTGCTGCTACAAAACATACAAGGGATCAAAGAAATGAATTTGCAATCATCTCTTGCCTCCATAAACAATTGGAAATTTGGTCATGATGAGACACTGCATTGAAAGTGTCTTAAATATAACTGAGGCCATAAAAAGGTGTCTGCGCTTTGAAAGGACCACAAGAGATATTTCACTGTCAATCAGCAGTTGCAGCAGTTACACAATCCTGGGTGGCAGCCCACCTGTTGAAATTTTCTGGTTAATAAATTTGCTGGACCTGCTAATTAATGTAACTCTTCTCTAAGCAATGGTGAAGGGTATGTTGGTTTAGTCTCAAACTCTGAAAGGCAGCCACCTCTTGGCTGTAACAGCAGAAAAGGGATCTGCATCACTCATCACATCAGCAATCAGGGCAACTATACTCTTCCTGTCTTTAATTTCTGGCAACATCACAGCGCTTACCCTGTTTTTGTTGGTACTGCCTACAGTCAGTCTTTATTGTATCTCTAGGATGCATTCATGGTTGCTACTAGTTACTTGTTGAATGATTAAAAGTCTTCTTCCCTATTGAGGGCTTTCATAACAGTGATAGTACTTTTTTGGTTTTCGTAATCTTACACTTAATACTTAATATAAATACTTTATTAAAATTAGAAAATTCTCCATCAAGGTGGTTCTCTTCAAGCTGTCATCACCTTTGTCTTCTGTAGAGGTACGATCTCATTCCTATGACATGTTGTCACATATTGCTATTGCTCTGTAGATTCCCACTACCCCACAATATTATTGCCTCAAAACTTAATTATCCATAGCAATATCATAGATGCAAGGTCTAGCAATTAAGAGCACACATAATAGTCACAAAATTTTATGTGGAAACCACAGCAAAATATTGCTTGTGTAAATCTTCTTACAAATTTTGTAGGTACCAACCCACTAGAGACTCCAATTCTCGCCACTGAGCACCAACCCAACAAGAGACACCAATCTCATCTAATAGGAGGCTCCAACCTCCAAATGAATAATATGATAATTTATTTGCACCTTCCTCTTAGATCTTCCCTAACAACTGCTCACACAAATCTGCAATACAATCACTTATCGATCTGCAATATAGTCTTCAATATTTCTTCTCATAGAACTGCCATGATCTTCCTTTTATTTCTCTTTTCTTCTCACAAGATTGAT
>VDFB02272103.1:0-28755 GCA_007258455.2 Sequoia sempervirens | reverse complement strand
TGTTAATGATAACATAAAACGTCGATTTAATATTCCAGCATGACAAATTAAATGATAGCCAAGAGGCTATTTAATTTATATATATGGCACGAATTTGTTAAAGAAATAAAGAGACACGTCTTCATCCAAGGCCAACCTCCTTTCATCATTGGCGCGATTACCTATGAGGACGACTTACCATTGATTGGTCACATCTATTTGTAAGAGATATATATTTATTGATTAGCCGACTTGCTTCATAGAAGGAGGTGTCTCTTCAATATGTATATATAGGAGTTCACTTTATCATTTGTAATCATCAAGTTCAAAAAGCAAGTTCGATTCATTTCATTCAAGTGCGAATTTCCTTAAGAGCAGGGTGCGAATTTATTCAAGGGCAGAATTAGATATCAAAGAAGTACAGATTATTATCTGTCATTGCATCTAGTGTAGGTGCTGGATATTGGCCTTGTGATTGGCCTCATTTTAAAGAGAATTGTTGCCACTATTTATATATATAAGAGAGATCTTTGTTGCTGGGTTTTTCTCCCTCAAGAGGAGGGTTTTCCTAGGGTATCTGCTGTGTTATTGTGTCTGATTTGAATTAATTTTCTGTGCATTAAATCTGATCTTTAAAATTTACATCGATCCCTAGCTGGGAGATGACAGTGATGTCCTCAACACCACGAAGAAACTCTGGCTTGACCAGTAGACGAGTCATAGCTAGCCTTGCAACTTTTGAAACTTCCAGGTGCAATAACAATGCTACAAACCTTGAGGAGATATCAAAATTAACTCGATATCTTTCTTCTGCAACCAAAAATTCCCTCCTTAAGACTAACTTGATTGCTTCCATTGCAAGTTGGTCATCCACCATGAAGACTGATTTCAGCCGCTTGTTTGTTGACAACCCTAGGAAAGACATCTGCCTTCAGAGCCTTGTTAGACGGATTGGTGTATCAATTGAAGCTAATAGAGTTGTGATGCCACAGAATGAATGAAACTCTCTTGGAATGGTTGATTTAAAACCCATCACATGAGCCAGTGGTCGAAGGGAAATTAATGCTAGTCCTCTTTCGTACTATACGAGTCCCTTCCACTGGCGATAAGAGCTTACAATTGAGCTCTAAATAAAACTCACTCATTCGAATTTAATTTGGACATTAAATGCGTTATCCATTAGAGTTAGGCCTAGATTACAACTTGCCCAAATCCCCACTGGACCATCTGAATTGACAATTATCACTCCCTTGATGCCTCCAGATGGTCGACCCATTTAAGATTTATAGTAAGCGAAGTTGCTGATTGCCAAATGTTGAAATAATCAACCATTTACTTTGGAGCCCCGATTGCAGAGTAAACTAAATTGCCATTTTTAAGCACTATGCTTGATATGAATAGGAGATATTTAGTAGCTTTTGAGTTCTTTTATATGCAGTCCATCCGCAACTTTGTTTGCCAGAATGTCTGGTTCTCAATTACTTTCGCGGTTGACGTGATTGATTGTGAAATATTCAAAGGACTTTAGGAGTTCCAACACTTCCTCGAACAACACCTGCAACCTCCAATTGTGCACTTGGCCTGTTCGCACCGCATTGATTAGTAGGGCTGAATCACCTTCGATATCTAGCATTTCTACCTTCAACTCTTGACAAATCCTGAAACTCAACAAAATTGTTTGTTCCTATGGGCAGTGGAATTGAGCTTCTTCCTAGCACCTTGCCCTCTCAATCTCTTACAATGCAATCTGCCCCTAAAGGGCCAGGGTTGCCTCTAGCTGCTCCATCGAAATTTAACTTTTTCAAACCAAAGCTGGGAGGTTTCCATTCTGACTTGCTTCTTTGTTGCTGCGAGGTATGACCCCCTTGTCCCAAACATGGAGGAATCTTAAGCCCATACCGATTCTGTCTCATTTTGGCATCCCACTTTGAGAAATTATAATTTTTAGAACTCTGATCGCTTGCCCTATTGTTCACAACCTCTACAATCGCTGCCTCTAGTTTATTTAAAAAAGACTGTAGATTTAACTCCTTGTTTAGAAAGACTCCTCTATTTCTTTCTTTCCACACTTCCCAAATTAGCAAAGATGGGCTTGACACCCACAAACTCGAGAACAATGTAGATTTGTTTAAAAGTGGCCACCCTTGGAATAAACTTAAAATGTCATTAAGGAGGGCTGACTTCCAACCAAGCTTAGTGCATAGCCATCACCAGCATTCAAGGGAGAGTGGGCAGCCAATAAGCAAATGATTCATTGATTCGTCTGCTCTTTTGCATAGGACGAACCTTGAAGGGCCACAATACCCAAGCTTTAAAAACTTGTCTGTAGTCAAAATTTTGTTTTGTAATGCTGCCCATGCAAACATGCCAGCCTTTGGTAGGCATTGTTTGCTCCAACATAGTTTTATAGGTAACTGAGATTGTTCCTCTTCATTTTTGACCAGCGGACTATATCCATCCTTGGCATTATATTGCCCTAATTTGGACCCATTCCACACCAAGCTGTCTTTGCCTTCACGAATGAATATGATTTTGTTTTTTAGGATTGCTTCAAATTTTGATGCAAGTCTAGAAGAGAGATCTAGTGTTCTCACGTCCTTTGACTGCCAACTTCTAAGGCCATTGGTGACTGTTACTTGCAAATAATCCCTGACATAAACACCTCAACTTAGAGATGTAGCTCTTCTCACTTGATCTAATTCCTCTATCTTGTCTAGTTTCAGATAGCCGCTCCATGAATCATCCCAAAAGAGGATAGTTCTGCCATCCTTTATGCCCCATGTCAAATAATCATTTATTAGAGATTGACAATTACTCATAAAATTCCAAATTCTAGATCCATAAGGGAGTGATCTAGAGGTCAAGATACTCCGCTCATCCTCATCAGGATATTTGCTTTTCAAAATCCTAACCCACTTTAGGTTTTGGCATGTATACATTTTCCATATCAACTCTGTTCCTAGGGCTTTGTTTTACTTTAAAAGGTTCTTCAATCTAACACCCCCAACTGCCTTTGATTTGCACACTTTGTCCCATGCTATGAGGGGAATTTTGTTTTGTTCGGAGTTGCCTTGCCAAAAGAACCTCTTCATGCTCTAATTGAACTTCTGACTACATCCAACCGGTAGAGCAAGATAGGACATTAAGTAGATTGGGAGTGCAGAAATCACAACTTTTAGCATTGTGAATTTGCTCGCCCAAGACAACCATCTCCCTTTCCAAGAGGCAACCCTTTCTTCCAATTTTATTACCAGAGGATCCCAAAGTTTGCTCGAACTTTGCCTCGTTGCCAACAAAAGCCCTAGGTATTTGCAAGGTAGCGTTCCCTTTTTAAAGTCAAGAATTCTTAAGATTTGCTGCTCCCATCTTGGATTAGTAAAAAGGAAGAATACCTTTGACTTTTCTATACTTACCTCTCATCTAGAGGTTGAAGAGTAAAGATTCAATATTTCCTTAAATTGGTTTGCTTCTCGATGTTGAGCAACTTCAAAGAGCATGGTGTCATCAACAAACTGTTGATGAGTAATTGGAGGCATGTTGCTTGTGATTTGGATCCCTGTAAGCTTACCTCTGTCAAATGCCCTGCTTATTGATCTGCCTAGGGCTTCTACCATGATTATGAAGAGGAATGGTGATATTGGGTCCCCCCTGCCTAGGCCCATGTGAAGCCTTAAAGAAACCTTCTGGAGTGCCATCGATGAGCATGGAGTACCTCAGATTGGCCACACAGTTGAAAATCCATTCTAGCCAATGTTTGTTAAAGCCAAAAGCTTCCATGACTTTGAAGAGAAAACACCAGTCCACACTGTCATAAGCTTTCTTTATATCCAGTTTTAACAACATGCTCTGTTTTTTGTCGTTTGAATTGAGTGTATTGCTTCCTGAGCAATAATGACCCCATCTAGAATGGATCTTCTCGGAACAAACCTGGTTTGCTCGTTTGAGATAATGACTAGCAAGATGTTCTTCAGTCTGTTAGCTGCTGCCTTATTCATTATTTTATATATAGTGTTGCATAAAGCAATGGGGCAATATTCATCCAAGGTTGTTGGTTTCTCCTTTTTCGAAAATTAAGGCTATGAATGTATTGTTTATGTCTTTCAATACATCGCCAGTCTCTCTTGAATCCTCAATAGCCTTTGTTATCTCATTGCCCACTATGCCCCAACACTTTTGAAAGAAACCAGCTGAGAACCCATCCAGACTGAGGGATTTGTTTGGATGAAGTTGACTTACTGCTATTTTAATTTCTGCCTTCGAAAACTTCTTTGTGAGCATTGAATTTTGTTCTTTTGTGACTAACTTGGGAATGCAAGACAAAACTTGATGCTGAGCCCTGAGGTTTGAGCCAACCTAGTTATTGAGTAGATTTTTGAAGAAGCCAATTGTTTCTTCTGCTATCTCTTCTGGTTTCTCTATTAACACGCCATTAGCTGACTTGATCATTGTGATCCTATTCGTGTTTCTCTTAAATTTGTGACATTATGGAAGTATTTCGAATTTTTGTCACCTTCCCTTGTAGAAATCTCTCTTGAATTTTCTCTCCAATGAATCTCTTCTTTTGCTAGTACATCCTCCATATTGCTTAAAAGCTCTTTTTCTCTCAGAAATTTCCTTTCATCCATGCCATGAGCCAAAACCTCTTCATTAAGAGACTGAATTTCAGATTCCAAGCGCCTTTTGGTTTCAAAAATGTTTTTGAAACTGAGTTTGTTCCATTCCCTCAACTATTGTTTTAGCAACTTCAGTTTTACTACTACTTTGAACATTTTGGACCTTGCTGGGTTGTTGGCAGATGGTCAGCTCCCCCCTCGAGATTCATGACAAGGGACTAACCACCTCATGTGCGATCCTTGTCTCTATCGTTTGTATTGGGTGTTGATAGATTGATCCTTTGACGCAATGACAAACTGGGGCCAACAATTGGTATCAAAGCGTTGGGTCACGGGTTCGAATCCCCTCGGGTAACGCTGAGGGGGAGATTGTTGGCAGATGGTTAGCGCTCCCCTTAGGATTTGTGACAAGGGACTAACCGCCTCCTGTGTGATCCATGTCTACCGTTTGTATCAGGTGTTGATAGATCGATCTTTTGATGCAACGACAAACTAGGGCCAACATGGTTTTGATTCATCCCACCATTGTTGAACCAGTTTGAAGAAATCTTTTTCCTTCAGCCACACATTCTCAAACTTGAAAGGGCATTTGTTAGGTCTTTTTTCCCCAAGATATTCAGGCAAATCAAATAATGATCCGACCTTGAGTGTGGGAGGATGCTGCCCTCCATTGAGTAGGGGAAGGATCCCAAATTCCCTCTAAAAAGGAACCTATCAAGTTTCTTAGCTATATTACTAAACCCCAACCTCTTGTTATTCCAAGTAAAAGATCCATTTGCGAATTAAATATCTAGTAGCCTATTTCTTTCTACAAAACTCTCGAAATCAGAATGAGATTGTTGTTTTCTTTGAACCTCACCCCTTTTTTCTTGGTTATGGAGGATGGCATTAAAATCCCCCCCCTAGGAGACGAGAATTTGGAGATGTGTTTTCCCACAAATATTCTAGTTCTTCTCATAGATCTCTTTATTGAATGCATGACGTAGGGCCATATATATTAATTAAAAGAAAACTTAGATTTGAAAGAAGGCTCTTTACCTTACAACCTAGCCAGTTTTTGTTTGCAGCTACTTTCTCCAGATGCACAGATTAGGATTTCCAAAGTATGACAAGACCTCCAGAGGCTCCTTCCGAACCGACCGCCTCCATGCTCCGGTATCTTAATCTCTTCCCAAATTGCTCAGCTTTTGTTTGTGATAGTTTGGATTCTTGGATCATGAAAATGTCCACTTGAGACACTTCCAATTGGTGCTTTAACAGGGCCTTTTTGTTAGGGGCATTTAAGCCCCTAACATTCCACGATATGAGCTTCATTGCTCACCGAGAAGGGTAATGCCTTTTTCTGATTTGAGTAGCATTGTTATCTTCATCTACCCCTATGCTTCTCCATCCTAATTTCTCTTCTCCTGGGTGGTTTTCCTCTCTTTCCTTTTTCGTTCCCCGCAATCTGGGGATCTCCTTTCTGGCTCTTTTTGTTTTATCCCCAGTTTTTCCTTGTTTGTTGTTTCATTCTCCAAGTCATTGGTTGCTGTTTTTTTTACTGGAGTAATTTCCCCTTCTTCCCATTCATTCTCATTTGCAATGAGTTCGACCTCCTTTTCTAAATTTCTTTGATCTGAATAGACAATTTCCCCTTGTTCAGTGATTGGCAGCTCCGAGTAACCTCCTTGGAGAGCCCCATTAACTCGCATCCCACTTCCAAGATTGAGGTTAGCATATCTTCGTCTTGGTTAAACTCCTTTAACAAGGGAGTAGGATTAGGATCTTCCGCGCTTGTTTGGCCTAGCTGTTCATCATTCATTGGATTTATGACATCCAACGGGGCACACTCCTTGCCAGAATCCATTGTTTTTGCTTTATAGGGGTTACCCAGTTACTCGTTGGGCATGTCTTGAGCGGCATTCACCCTTTCTTCCCGAGATGCATCCCAATCTCTGAAAGCTTCATCGCTACCCTGTTCACCATGACTACCTTCCTCTAGGGATCCAATCAGTCTTCCTTTTGGATGCATTTCTACTTCCAGTTTTTGAAACTAGCACCCTTTTGTGGTGATTATCTCCAACTCGCTCCAATGGGTGCTATTTGCCTTGATCTCCACACAAATCCTCACATGAGAAGCCAATTCACTCAGATCTATTCTTTCTTCTGAGCAAATAAAATGACCTAATTCACTTCCAATCTTCTCCAATGCTTCATTATGCCAGTATTCCAGGGGAAGGTTGGGAAGTTTGTACCAAATCTGCAAACACTACATTTTGTGTCTTGTTGCATCGACATTAGGCTCCCACTCTTTCATGTAAAAACCAAAACCTTCCATTCTCATGCATTTCTTCTTCATTATCGATTCTTTTAGATCCTCCGTCTGACAGTCTATGATAAAGAAGTTGGAAATGCAAATAATCCTTACCTTTGGACCCAATCTCTCTTTCCACCAATCTTCCAGTTTCTCTCTGTCAATGCTGTCCCCATACTACTTTGCTATGATTCCACAACTCTTCAAATGGGTGGTATGTGATTACATGATTGACAAAGGTAAGCAAATTGCCTTACTAATCACAGTTTCTTTCCTCTAGCCGCCTCCAAACTCTTGCGGATTCTGGCGCCTTTCATAACCTCTCCCTGCTGCCAAATCTTTTGGGTAGGGTTTCTCCAGCCATCGTGTGAAGATCCCATAGGAATTGCATTGGCTCTGGTTGCAAATGGAGGAGTATTTTGTTTCCCGCCATACCTCTACCTCTCATTCCAAGCTCTATTCCCTTCATTTCCTTTCACTCCCTTGCAGACTTGGTTTGTTGTCTTGCTGCCATGGAAGCTACATGTTTCTTCCTGATGGTCAAGGTCCCTTTAGCCAAACTATTGTGGGAGCTCTGCTTTGACTTCGTCTACGCATGACCCCTTCCTTTCGCTCCTTTCGCACCTTTGCGCCATCTCCTTGACCTTCAAGTTTCTAAAACTTTAATTTTATATTTTACAATTATAATGTATTTTATATATTTTAATTTATTATTATTTTAATCTTATTTTGAAAAGGGGAACATTATAGTTTTCCCTCCCCAAGATTGCTTGTCCTCAAGCAATCACAAACTAGGATACTTTTAGAATTTCTTCTTCACTTGACTGAATCTTTTTGAAGATACCTATCTGTTGATAAGTCTTGTCGAACAACTTTGTCTTCAAACAATTTTGCTTGATGACTCATATTGTCTTGCAAATCTTCCCATATTTTTTGTAATAGAACTCTTATATCTGCAAGTTCTTTTCTTTGTGTTTCTAAACACAGCTGAAATTCTTTATTTTTTCGAGATGCCTTTGCATATTTTTAGACTTGTCATTTTTTTCTTCTATCGAATTGGAACATTGCCAACTTTCTTGATCTAGTTCAGAATGGTTCTAGTTAATGTTTTCCTTTGAATTTCAATGTCTTTATCCACTTTGATCTTTAAGAGATCACTCGGACTCCACATGCTAAAATAGTTTGGAACTTGAAACAAAGAGTCCACATGCCCTATATTGCAAGTTGTATCCCTTGCTCTATCAGTCCTTTTTGCATGTTTTCCATGGTGACAAGAGTTTGGTAATGACATAGGAAGCACCAAGTTTGAAATATTCTCATACCGTAGGCTGCGAACAAAATGCTCATCCTCATTTGTTGAAAAAAAGTTTTTTGAGGTATCCTCAACACCTTCATTTTTGTAACACAAAACTATTGAATTTGAGCCGACCAAAATGTCCTCCTCAAATGCATATTCATCTTCAATGCTCTTTTGAAAATCAATCAATGACTCAACATGTGGAAGTTTGAAAGATTGTGCATGATTTAGTGCATCTTCCTTCAACTTGAACTGTTCTTGTTCAATAAGTGGAACCTCTTTTGTCTTCCCTTCATTGATATTTTGGTGACGTAATGTCCCCTAGTTGGGGTATGCCTAATTTTGCCCAGAAGTAACAATTCCAATAATATAATTTGTTTTACAAATAGTATTCAAAAATTAAATCATATAAAAGTTATTGAACTTAAGGGTAAATGAACAATTAATATAAATAACATCGCCTAATTGGATCTGATCTATAGTTTCATTTCCAATAACCAGTCATAGAAAGGATTGGAAAGGAAAGCACAATAGGGCACCTGGAGACTGTTCATCACAATTAAGCCCAAGAACGTGGCAATCACCCCTTGACCCCAAGTGGCAAGAACTCTCGTTGCCATCCAACATGGGGTGGTCTACTTACATTGTGGAACCGGTCTACTGCCTCTCCCAATCGTGTTCCCTTGCAAATCCATGCCTGATTGCTTATAGGGAAACTAATAGATTAAATCAATAATTATATGAGCCTTAAATAGATTAGCAATTCCCATTAGCAACTAGGTTAAAGATACATAAGAGATACATATAAAAAACATTATACTCCATCATGATGCATACCAAATACTTATATTCAATGGCTGCTGCCTTTCTGAATGCAGATGTTTATTTATTTTCTGATCTCCTTCGATGCCTTCTCCATTTGAAATGTTCCTCCTTTTATATCCTCCATGGTGGGGAAAAGACATAGCTTTTTATCAACACCCTTCCCTTGGTAAGGGACACGCCCCTCCACAACCTTATCGCTGCCTTAAAATCTTTTTATTCATTATTAATTATGTCCCTTTGTAGAGTCGCTACCCATATCTAGTGTTGATTGATTAATTAGTCTTGGATATAAGTAGCGGTCTTTTTATCACTGCCTGCAATTTTAATAAAGGCTGTGATGGTGGTCTGAAACCTGACAGGGGCATGACAGTCTGCCCTTCCCAATATTGCTTGTCGTCAAGCAATTTTAAATTTGGATGATCAAAGATCTTAGCTCCTTCCCAAGGGGCGTCTTCTATAGGTAGATCCTTGCATTTAACTAGATACTCAGGAATAGACTTATTCCTCAATCTCTTTTCTCGCATATCAAGAATGGTTTCGGGTTCCAAAATTAACTTAACTTCATCATCGAGCAGAGGTAATTCTAAACATGGAATAACATGCTGTCCAACACCTTTTTGAGTTGAGACACATGAAAGACATTATGGATTCTACTATTTGCTGGTAGTTCCAACTTGTAGGCAACCTCTCCTATCCTTCTTAAAATTTTGTATGGTCCATAGAATCTAGGTTTGAGCTTCTTGGCTCCACTTACCTTGATTGGTGACTGCTTATAGGGTTGTAACCTTAAAAAAACTAAGTCCCGAACTTCAAATGTCCTTTCGGTCCTTCTTCTGTCAGCATATATCTTTTGTTGGTTTTGTGCTTGATGTAGATTGTCTTTAAGCTTATTCATAATGTCCATATTTTGTTGCACAAAGTCTTTGGCCCTTGGTACACGATTTCCTTGGAGGATTAAACTCCCAATTGAGGTTGCCTCACACCCATACAAGGCCTTGGAGGGACTCATTCCTATTGTCATATGGTGGGTTGTGTTATAACAAAGTTCCTCGAGGTGCAACCGCTTGATCCATGCATTTTGTTGGCTCATAACATAGTTCCTTAAGTATCCTTCCACCCATTTGTTTACAATTTTCGTTTGCCCATCAGTTTGAGGATGGTATTTTAGAATTTTGTAGTTTTCGGGATTCGATTTTGAGGATGGTAACTTGTACTTGGCATGAGTTCTGTTCTTGCTAGTCGGAAGATTTCTTGCCAAAACAAGCTAAGGAATCGGCTATCTCTGTCGTTGACTATGTTTCTAGGTAGGCCATGTAATCTGAAAATCTCCTTGAAGAAAAAATTGGCTACTTGAGGTGCTTTATAGTTTGTGGATATTGCAATGAAATGTGCATACTTGGTAAGGTGGTCCACCACTCCATATATACAATCTTTGCCTTGCACTTTGGGAAGTCCGGTTATGAAGTCCATGGAGACACTTTCCCATTGTTGATTAGGTATGGGTAGGGGTTGATAGGTTTGTTTTGTCTTGTTCCTTTGGCATGTCATGCATTCTTGAACATGTTTTAGAATGCCTTTCTTGAGACCTTTCCAAGAATATTTCCCTCTTACTTGCTTATAGGTTTTATAATATCCTTGGTGACCGGCTAAGGGGTTGTCATGGTATTCTCTAATGATCTCCTTTATCTTTGAGCCCGATACAAGATATATCCTATCTTTGTATAGGATGAGTTCTTCCACCACTTTATATTCTTCATTTTGTAGATTTCCTTCTAGGATGTCACTTGCTTGTGGATCTTTGATGTATTCTGCAATGATTAAGTTCTTCCAATCTGCATAAATGCTTGTTATGGAGCATAAGTAGGGTTGGTAGGATAGGGCATCAACTACAATGTTGTTCTTTCCTTTCATGTATTCTACGTCAAAATTATAAGCTTGTAACTTGCTGACCCATTTTTGTTGATAGTCATTTAAATCTTTTTCATTTAGGAAAAACCTTAGACTGTTGTGGTCGGTTTTTACAATGAACTTCCCACAAACTAAATATTGTCTAAATTTGGCTAGTGCATGCATAATGGCTAACATTTCTTTGTTATAAATGGAGTAATGTTTTTCAACCTCAGTGAGTTTGCAACTTTGGAATGCAATCGGGTGTTTGTTTTGCATGAGTATTGCTCCAATGCCTTCTCCGAAAGCATCACACTCTAACTCAAAAGGTAATGAAAAGTTAGGAATGGCTAGAACGGGACAAGAACTCATTATCTCCTTAATTCTCTCAAAAGCTAGTTGGGCTATCTCATCCCATGCAAAGGCTCCCTTTTTAGTTAAGTCGGTGAGTGGAGTGGCAATTTTAGAAAATCCTTGACAAAACATCGGTAGTAGCTGCATAAGCCCAAGAATCCTCTTAGATGGGTTAGGTTTCTTAGTTTTGGTCATTCCCTAATAGCTTTTATCTTTTCCTCATCCACACTTACTCCTTGTGCACCAATTTTATGTCCCAAATATAAGATCTCTTCTAACCCAAATTCACATTTGGAGGCTTTAGCATATAGTGATTCTTGTTCAAGAAGCCCTAGTACTTCATCAATATGCTTAAGTTTTTCTTCCCATTTTTTGCTATAAATCAAAACGTCCTCAAAGAATACCAATAGGAATTGCCTTAGTTGTTTCTTGAATAAGTGATTCATGCATGATTGGAATGTTGCAAGGGCATTGGTTAAACCAAAGGGTAGGACCAAGTATTCAAAGTGTCCATAGTGACATCTAAAGGTGGTTTTGGGGATATCTTCTTCCCTCATTCTAATTTGGTGGTAATCAAATCTTAAGTCAATCTGCGAAAATTATCTTGCTCCATGAAGTTCATCAACTAGTTCATTGACTCTAGGAATAGGATAATGGTTTTTTATAGTCTTTTTGTTCAAAGCTCTATAGTCTATGCACATTCTCATAGTACCATCCCTCTTTTTAACTAATACTATTGAGGATGCAAAAGGACTTGAACTAGGTTGAATGTGGCCCATTTCAAGAAGCTCATTGATGGTTTTTTCTATTTCTTCTTTAAATTTTCGGGGGTGCCTATAAGGTGTAGTGATTACGGGTTAGCCCCTTCTTCAAGTTCTATGGTGTGTTCAAAACCTCTTTTGGGAGGAAGTCCTGGTGGAATGTTGCCGAATACCTTTTTGTGTTTCTGTAGGAGTGGTTGGATGTCAATGTGTATGGCTTTACCTTGAGAGGAAGATTTGTCAAGAATCATGCACCAAGCGGCCTATTCCACTTGTCTGTGTCTAAAGATTCTTTCCATCCTTTTGGATAAAACTACTCTAGGGGATCCATCGGATAGTCCCTGCAAGAGGACTTCTTGTCTGTTATGTTGAAAACAAAGTTCCAATTTTGAAAAGTCTAGGTAGAAACGTCCCAAGGAGTGCAACCATGGGATGCCCAAGATTACATCGGCGTCCCCCATGTTTACTATGTAGAAGTCTTCTTTGATTGGATGTTTTCCCAGGGTGATGCTTAGTTGTGGAATCTTTCTTATACATGAGGTAGTGGACCCATCGGCTAAGGTTACCTTAAAGCCCTTAAAATCTTTTGTTTCTAAATTCATTCTTGTAACCAAATTTTCGTCAATAAAGTTGTGTGTTGCCCCACTATCCACAAGGGTGGTTACCCTTTGTCCCTTTAGAACACTTCGAATCTGAAAGGGGTGGTGCTTGGATGCTCTTGATATTGCAGCTAGGGTTTCATAGTCTTCCTCATTGCACTTTCTTCTTTTGCTTGGATTTTCTTCCTCTTCTTCCCATACTTCTTCATCAGATAATGCCTCTATGTTGCGTGCTTGGCCTCTTTTTCCACATTTATGTCTTGGTTCACATTTCTCCTTACACTTGTAACACAAGTTTTTCTTTCGAGACTCTTGATGGCAAACATGTCCAGGCCCTCATTTCTCCTTGCACTTGAAACATAAATCTTTTCTTCAAAGCTCTTCATGGTCATCTCTAGGAGGAAATGTTCTTTGATGTTCATCCTTCTTATAGGAGGTCTTATCTTTTGATGATATATTTTTGGAGTAACCTTTATCAAGTCATAGGGCTTTTAAGATTGCATCAAGGGCACTTACTAGGCCATGAATAGCTTCTGATAGTCCCTCTATAAATATAAGTCTTTTTAGTAATTCGGAGGCTCAAGCATTGGTGGGAGTGTATAATGGCATCGGGGTCTATGTACAAGGCTAGAAATATACTTATCGGCTGTCCGATTTCAGCCTTGAGGGCTGCCTTATCCTCTCGGAGTCCTTGAGTATTCTATCCCTGGCACTGTCGTAGCACTTAGTAGTAGATCAACCTGGGTCGGCATGTGGTACTCGACCAAGGTTAACTGTGATAACCTCAAAATCCTGAGATTCCAATTCAGCCAAGTTCTTCTCCTGTGGAGCCGTGCGGTCTCGATGGCGATCTCCATGTCGGTTTTCTCTCTACATGAACCATGTTCTTAACTCTCTTATCTGGCGCATCCTGGTAAATGTCATCAAAATTAGAATGATTGAGAACATAGGATGGCTGCCTCCTCTTCCTTCCTAGCTGAGCTTCGATCCAAGATTGATCTCGGCTAATGCTACTGGAAAGTCGCACTAACCAGCAGATGAGTGAGGTGTGTGAAGACCCCGCGAGGAGAGTCTAATCCAATCAATGAATTTGGAGTAGGCTTGACTCTGGCCCAGTGTAGGAACTTGAGGCTGTTTCGAATCTTGGGGACTCTGGCGAGCCTCTGGTGGTTGTCTATCGGGCTGCGTAGCAGTGGCAAGCGCTTGTCATAGGGCTTTTAAGATTGCATCAAGGGCACTTACTAGGCCATGAATAGCTTCTGATAGTCCCTCTATAAATAGGTAAGTGAGTCTTTTTTCGGTAATTCCAGGGACAATGACTGAAATTCTTTGGAATTCAGCCACATAGTCTTCAACGGTCCCCTTTTGTCTTAGTTGAGTTAATTCTTTAAAATATCTCTCAAGGTGCATTTGATCAAATCTTTCAATGAGTTTTCAATGAAGTCATCATAAGTTGTTATGTTTTGGTGTGATGTCCCCTCGCTTAGACAGTTCTTGGGAACAGAGCGTTAGCCCTTTATTGGACCCTTGTGGGCTAGCCAGTTTGGATAGAGGGTCAGTGGTGCATTTTGGAGAGTTTGTTTGTTCGTGTTTTCAGTGGACAGTGTTTAGATCACAGTGAGCGTTGGCATTCCAGGAGTTCATCGCTTCTGACGGCACGAGATTATCTTGAGATTTGAGCATTTTACTGGATTTTAAGTGATTAAGTTAATTTATTAACTTAAAACGGCCTTTTTAATAAAGTCACATTGACTTTATTTATATTTTTATATCACTTAAATGTCAAAAGGAGGATTATAATATTTTAATGACTTTAAATATTATAAAAGTGCGCCCAACTATTGAAAAGGAATATATTGAAATGTTATAATATTTTTAAAACCCTAAAAAGGGCGTATCCTCATGGAAATGCGTGCTTTTGCTTAAAGAGGCATTTTGGCAATTGAAACTCATATCATTTTGACCATTTCTCTTTGCCTTGTGCAACTTTTCTCTGAGCATTCTCCTGAGAGCAGGGTTTGATCATTGTGTCCATTGGAGAACGGAAAACTCTTCAATGTTGAGTACGTTTGAGGCTGTGAGAGATCAGCTGAATCCGTACAGTTGAGGGCTTCACACAGAAGTTCTACAGATTTCAGACAGAGCTTTATTTATGCAGTTATTTGTGCTTGGTAATAACTGAGGGGTTCTTGGTGGCGTACTTCTTGCTTCTGGAATTCTTCTTCAGAGATTCATTTCCTTCTTGTTCATGGCCGTACGGCCTACCTTGGTTTTTGTGCCTTGAGAAAGGCGTGTGAAGCAGTTAAGGAAAACGCCTTCTTTTTGAGAGGGTTTTGGCATCCATCATGGGCGGCTAGCTATTTCAGTGCTTTGTGACTTGTTTCTCAGCAGGAGAAACCACTTCTGGAGCATTGGCGTGCCTACAAGCTGATTTTCACTGTTTCCGGCTGTAGATTTGGCTATTGCTTTATATAAAATAACTGGAGTATTTCGGGTATGTCTGTTATGCATATTCTAATTGTCTCAGTATAATAATAGCTTCTGTATTTCCAATTTGTTAATTTTTGCTTTAAATTTCATCTTATGAGCAAAAATATGCTGCGCCCCTTCTCTTCTGTCTACTAAGATTTCTCTAAAAACTCTAAAAAAACACTTTAAAGACTTAAGAAAAGAGGGTTATGAACTGAGAGCCAGCAGGGCTCATCACATTTGGTGGCCTTGAGTAATCAAGCCTTGGTGCCACTAGTTGTGTGGAACCCCTTCCAAATGTAGGATGGCGAATTTGATGGCATCTTCTTCTATCATTGGATTGAGAGATAGATATGTATCCAATTTTTGGATCCATGAATGGGTGGTGATTTTTCTTGATCCATCAAAGTTAGGGAGAGTTATCTTGCCTACTTAATGATGTAAGTTTTAATTAGGTTGACCCCTCTCTCTTCTAGGGTTACTTCTTTTTCCAGCTTCACAATATTCCCTAAAGGGGATGTCTCTCGTAACTTTAGGGTCTAGTCTTGAATAGGCTACGACCAAGTCTATAAATTTTGGTTTGGTGTATTGATTTCTTCTTCTTCTTCTCTGGACTGCCCCTCCCTAGGTAGAAAGGAAGGTCTAGTTACACTAGGTGTTGATCCTAGTGGAGCTCTATTGTTATTTTCAGAATGATGGGAAGTGGCATCCCTCCCATTAGTTTGGTTAAGATTGCTTATTGTGTTCATATTTTGAAGGGTTTGTAGGAGCAATTGGGTTGTTTTCTCATTTTGCTCCATGAAGGCCCTCAACTCATCTTCCAATTGTTCACCCATTATATTTTTTGGAGTGGCTAAGTTGCATCAACTATCTTTTGTCCCTCAAGTTGGCAGGATTAAAGCTCTGATACCAATTGTAATGTCCCTTAGTTGGGGTATGCCTTATTTTGCCCAAAAGTAACAATTCCAACAATATAATTGTTTTACAAATAGTATTCTAAAATTAAATCATATAAAATTTATTGAACTTAAGAGTAAATGAATAATTAATATTATTAACAAATTAGGATCTAATCTATAGTTTCATTTCCAATAACCAATCATAGAAAGGATTGGAAAGGAAAGCACGATAGGGGGCTCAGAGATTGTTCGTCACAATTAAGCCCAAGAGTGTGGCAATCACCCCTTGGCCCCAAGTGGTAGGAACTCCCGTTACCATCCAACATGGGGTGGTCTACTTACATTGTGGAACCGGTCTACTGCCTCTCCCAATTGTGTTCCCTTGCAAATCCATGCCTGATTGTTTATAGGGAAATTAATAGATTAAATCAATAATTATAAGAGCCTTAAATAGATTAGCAATTCCCATTAGTAACTAGGTTAAAGATACATAAGAGATTATATATATAAAAAGCATTATACTCCATCATGATGCATACCAATCACTTATTATATTCAATGGCTGCTGCCTTTTTGAATGCATATGTTTATTTATTTTTTGATCTCCTTCGATGCCTTCTCCATTTGAAATGTTCCTCCTTTTATATCCTCCATGGTGGGGAAAAGACAGGTTTTTATCAACACCCTTCCCTTGGTAAGGGACACACCCCTCCACAACCTTGTTGCTGCCTTGAATCTTTTTATTAATTATTAATTATGTCCCTTTCTAGAGTTGCCGCCCATGTCTAGTGTTGATTGATTAATTAGTCTTGGATATAAGCAGTGGTCTTTTTATCACTGCCTGCGATTTTAATAAAGGCTGCGATAGTGGTCTGAAACTTGACGGGGGCATGACAGGTGACACATGCCATCATTAAAAACCAATAAAACATCTTGTCCTACCAAAGACTCTTTATCTTCCATTTGCTTTTTAGGTTCCTCTTGTTCTTACTCATTGGTTTGTTCATTGTCTTGTAGCTTTAGTTCCGGCCATTCTTCCTTGGATTTACTGGCTTCTCGTGATTCTCATTCTGATTTGAATTTTGTTTCTTCTATCAAAATTGATTCTTCTGGATTTTGTTCCTTGATCTCTTCCTTAGCATTTTTCCTTATGTATTTGTATAGGCCTCTTTTGTTAGGATAATGGTTCCTGAGTGCTTCCAAGTACTCATCAAAGGGAGCACTAGCTTTGAAATTATTTGGCGACTTTTGATATTGGTCAAAGATTTTGGGGACCTCAAGTTTGTACCTTTCTTTGTCCTGTTGTATTTTTATCAATAACTCTTGAACAAAATCTATGTCCGCTGCTTTTTTAAGAACCTTGGCTGAAAAATATTGTAATGGGTCTTTATAGAACCTTTCATCTCTATCTTCCATGTAGACTTTCAAGTCTCTATGACTAGAATGCATCCGACATGTTAGCTTTACCCTAGAGGCTGGCAGGATCGCAACTCTGATACCAATTGTAATGTCCCCTTTTTAATTCCTTTAGTTTCAAGCTCTAGCACACATAATATAAATTTGCATAATTGATTATAAATAAAAATTCCTGATTTTTAACTTGTTGATTTGATAATTACTGTCAAAATTAAATTTATTAAATTTTTTTGCATACTCAGAAATCTTCCTAGACTTATATCAGGTATTATTTTCTATAGTATTGTCAATTTTCTTCAAGTCTACAGCAGTTTAATGCCTTTGGTAAATAATTTCTTAATCTGCTTGAGTCAAGGGTTTTCATCCTTTAATTTCTGCTATGAGGGGTTTCGTCCTCAAGTTAAATGAATCACAGTTCCATGCTCCAAAGGAGTAATAATCAGATAATAAAAGATGCATTCTTCATATGATGCCCACTTCTCCTTGTTTGGTTTCTCTTATATATCTTTTTCCTTCAATAGTCATGATTCTTCACATGCCCCTTGACTTTTAATTAACTTGAACTTTAATTTTATATGTTACATCACCCCAAAAAACATCTCTCTTCACCACTTCCTTCACTCTCTTCCCCCACTTTGTCTTGGACTCTGCCCATCGATTCCATTATATTGTCAAAACCATTAGTTGGAATGCCTCTTGCAACTCAAGCATCCTCTCCAAGAGAATGAAATATGATGCATATCTGGTCTCTACAGGTTTTAAGAATTCCTTCTTAGAGAAGGTCCTGAAGAGTGCATGTGAACTGTGGTGGTTGTAGATAAATATCTGCACATCTCTAGCGTTGATCTAATCAATTTTTCCCATATTTTTGAGTGCATTATTTATGCCATGCATACAATGAGTTCACCAAATATGTCTATAAGCTGTCTCAATCAACTTCCCTACAAATTTGCACACATGGGCCACATTTGTCACTACTTGGACCACATTTTGTGGTCCAACCTCATCTATAGCATTTTTGAGGATTTGAAACCAAAAATTGTCATCCTTGCAATGCCCTGAACAATCAACAACCCTAAGAAAATAAGGGTCCTCTGTACATGTAACCATGATATTGATGAGTGGACGATGCCTAATTTCATCCATCCATGAACTTGTGACCCAAAATTTCTTCATTTTCTCCATTATTGGAATAGTTTTTATCCAAGATTGTGGTCCTCAATTTGTCTCTTTTGGTGGAACATATGATGGTTCCGCCCTTTCGATCTTTGCCACTACCTCCTTATAATAATAAGGAGAGCAAGCCACATGGAACGAAATGCCATTGACAAAGAAGAATTTGCCAATGGCATCATGTGCCTCATCCTTCAATTGCACATTGAATAATTCTACTAGTGGGTTAGGAGCATTACTTGTTATCTTGTGTTTCCCCTAGCCTATGCATCCCTTGAAGTAGAAGAAATTGGCATATGTGCAACTCGCCTCTTCAAAGTAGTAGAAGTAGAACCCTATCTTTGATGACCCTTCGACCTTAGAGACTAAAAAACAAATGTAGGTGCATTGTCATTGTCTTCACTACCTGGACCACCCCATAACTTACATATCTTAGCACTATAGTTCAGTTTTTCTGCCAACTTCTCTCATACATCTACACCTTTTCCTTGGATATGAAGGAGGTGGGCATTAACTCTAGCAATGCTGCCTTGAAATTCAATCTTACAAATGTGGCACTTCCACAACCTAGTGCCCCTAGATTTTCTAGGCTTGATTTGTAATTTTGTTGCAAATTGTCTTTAGAGGAGACTTAGGATCAAAGGGACCTTTAGCAATTTTTTCTAGTATTGTGGAAGGGCAACTAATATTTGCATTCGCAATGGAACTAATGGTTTGGGTTTCACAGTCATCCTTCTCTATTTCTGCACTTTCATCAATTGCATAATCAAATTTGGTTTCACTTTCAACTTTGACTTGTTGAGGTTCAAGTTCAACCTTATCCTCACTCATGTTGTGAGAACTCATAGTGACATTGCAATAAACAATATAAATTAATAAGTTTATAATTGAAAATTAAAATTCAAACTATGCATAATACTAGGGATTCAGACACAATGAGTTTCTTTTTGTTTTTCTTGCTTCAGGTCACATGAAGCGCAAAAGTAGAGGATTTCTTAATCTTTGCCAAACAAGGATTTCACTTTTGTTTTTCGTCAAATCACATGAAGCACAAAAGTAGAGGATACACAAAAGTTATAATCCTAATTTGACAAAATAAAAAACTTGAACATCTAAAACTTAACAAATAAAATATGATAGCTTGCTGTTATGTAATTAAAAAAATCAAAATTTGATCATGATTCATTAGTATTATTTATTGAATCATTTGCAAAATTGAAAACTAAACTAATAACTATTGAATTTAAAATTTAAAATTGAAATTTGCAACAAATTGAAATTACAATGAACATTGAACATGTAAACTAATATTTCAATTTGAATTTATAAATTGTAATGAAAGATTAAGAAACTAATTTAAAAAAAATTACAAAATTGAAAATTGAAAAACCAGTCATGAAAGAAAGCCTACCTCTTTGTAATGTCCCCATTTTAGGGTTCTCTTGCTCTGCGGTTGGAGATGTTTTTTGGGTTTGTGTCCGCATGATCAAAGGGATAATTTGAGGCTACCAGTGAGTTTAGAGGGTGTAGAGGAGTCCTCTCAAATGTTATTTCCGGCTTTCGGTTTGGGCTCCAATATTCTTGGAGAGAGCGTTTATTTATAGTAAGTCACCCGGTTAGCTCCGTTCATCTATATTCTTCATTAGGATCACTCCTGTGAAATTAGCTTCTAATTTCGATGCATTCCGGTAGTTTCCGCAAATTGAGTGTATTAATGGTTATATTTTAATTAAACTACTAAGGTTGCCAAATATTAATTAAAATATTTAAAATGGGTCTTAGTATTATAGCTCGTCGAAACCGGGATGAGATGCTTTAAATCATGGATGCATTAAACAGGGACCTTGCGTGTCAAAATATGATTATTTTAATGAAAATGTCATTTTTGGAGTTAAAAGGGTGTTTAAATTAAAAAGTGAATTTTAAATTAGAAGCCTCCGGAGAGTTTGGTAGGAAAAGTATAAAAGGAGGTTTTGAGAGCTCATTGATTATTCTATTTCTCTTTCAAAACCCTTGTGAGTTTTGGAGATTGAACCTGGTTCATCTCAAACTTTTGGAGGACGAAACCCCTCTTGGAGAATATCATCCACGGTGTTGAAAGATCCTCTCTGGGTGATAGCCGATAGATTCATTTAGAGTCTATGCTTGTGCTTCATTTGCATATTTGAAGATATTCGATTTACATTCCTGCAAGATTGAGGATGGGTTTATTACTCAGTACCAGGTGATGCAATGAATCTCACATTTCAGTTGTTAGTTGAAAATATGATGTAGATTTGCTTTTGGGTGTCATTCTTATTTCTCCTCATAGCTGGGCAATGACATTCAAATATTAAAATAATTTTGAAAGCATATTGAATTTTTGATTTGAGCCGCACACCTGAGCAGGAAGTTGTACCATTGCATTATTGCTGCCGTACAGGTTTTGATATTCACTGGTCTGATGTGGTTGGATTTTAATATGAGTATTGATTGATCACCTATTCTTTGGCTGGGTGTTGGGTTTTAATCCATTTAATTAAGTGTTAAAAGCTTAATCTGATTTCCTAAGAGTACCGTACATTTCCATACGATTGAGCAGGCTGCTGTACCTCTCTTTGAATTGCATGAGTAGAAGAGAGTTAAAAATGGTTTGGGGAAATATTTGCTAATGCTCTTCTGGCCTTGGTGTTCATGTTAGAGCATATAAATTAGAGATTTATGTTGTGTTGGAATTATTGGAGCTGCCTGTACAAATTGCCAGCCATACCATGTATTGAATGTTCTACCTTCAAATCTAATTGTGTGGTTCGACTGAGGTGTTTATTGGTTGTGGGTAATGATTTTAATGACTTCCCTTGGTGGTATGAACAAGATAGACCTGTGTAACAAGTGATTAATCTGCCCATTTATTTCTTGGACTGTGCCGTACCTCTTCCTAGTTGTCATACATCTTGCCTGGGTCGAGCCATTTTCAGTTTGCAGAGTTAACAGTTAATCTGAAGTCAAATTTATGTCATAATGTGAACTCCATTCGATTCTGGAAATGAACTTTAAGAAAGGAAAAATGTCAGAATAATGTGTAGCCATACTGGAATAGTATGAGAAGACAGTCGGGTGAGTTTCTGAGTATTATTGCTGGCATGAATAATCACTGCAGACAATACCTTTCAGTTTTTTAGCTATCAATATTATCTCTGGGCCAGCGTTGTGTTTGGGGGCCAAGTTGAATAGCATTCTGAGTTGGCTTATTTGGTGTTGCTGCTGTCAAGCCATGACGTCTTGCTCATTCTCAAGTCTGTAATCTGCAACTTGTAACTGGAGGCCATGTGTGGGCATCATTCTTAGCTTCTACCATTTCACAAGGTGCTGCTATCTATTCCAAAGCCAAGCGTGGAGTTCCAAGTTAGACATATCAATAATATATTGACTGTTTATTGCTGTGTACAGGTCAGAATATTATTTGAATGTAAATTGCTCATTACTGTAACACAGTCTTGATTGTCATTAATCTATAAGTCTGTTCATTGCCATTGTTCAGTCTGAATGTAATTGTTGCTGTAGCCTTTACCAGTATAAATCTTTGTAACTCAATCATTCAGCATTGTATGAGGGTGTGATTCTTATTATGAAATCTGTCCATGCACTTGAATGTATCCTGTAATAATTTGTGCAATGAAATGATGTAAGTTTGAATGGAGGTGATACTAGCTGAGTTTATATCAATGTTATGCATTCATTGAACCAGTGCCACCCACGACACAATTAACTTGCAAACTTATATCTCAAATCAGCAAATACACTCAGTTCAGTATCTGGCAAAACAGTTTGACAAAATGTCAATATGTCAAACTGAATAAGTGAAAAATTACCAGTCAAACAGGGGGGGATAGTACACTCTTTGCTTGAAAAATCCTTTCAGTCCTTTGAGTTGGCATCACTTGACTCCTCCTTGCTCTTCCTCAATCTTCTTGCTCTTCACTTACTCTTTCACATTGCACTTGTAGGCTTGTTGCTCTCAAGACCAACTCTCACACTCATTGCTATGAGCTATTAGCTTGCTGTTGATTTTTTGTTGTGAGTTGAAATGAGGTTGGAAGGCAAATTTATAGTGTTTGGGGTTTCAGTGGGGCCCATTGGCCATTAGGGTTCTGGCTTGGACATGAACTTCAATTTTTTTTTTTTAAATGAACTTTTTTCCTTTCAATGTCGTAGGCGTCCCCTAGAAGTCCCCAAAAAGAGGGACATCATGGAAATGTCCCCTCTAAGAGGGAGACATCCTAGAAACCTCCCCGGGACAGCAACATAGGTGGTGGGATAGTGGGGGGATATCCCCTCCAAGTCACCATGTCCTAGAGCTGTCCCCATTCCGCAAACACGAGGTTTATGGGTGGGGAGGTGTTCCTGTGGTTCACTGCAACAACCTAATATGGTATAGACAAAATTAATGCAATTTGAAAAGTAAAAAAAATAGATGATATAATTAAAATTTATAGCAAACTTAAAAGTTTAAAACAAATCAAAAAATTAATTTTAATTTTAAATATTGAAATTTCGTAAACTTACCTTCAACAATTCCAACTTCAAGGACTTGAAAATGACTTGCAACAAGTGATGATTTGTCACAAAAATTCAAATCTTCCCAACCTTGGTATAGATCTCTTTGATCCTCTTGATGTGGGCTATCTTTTGAATCACCGAGTTGGATGAGTGGAAGACTCATGGTGTCCAAAAAATGTGCTTGTATGTCGCCTCGACCAATAAACTTGTTGTCTTGCAATTTTTAGCATTGCCTTTCATGTCTTGGACAATGTTTTTAGCACTAACCATCTCTGTCACCTCTATGAGGATTTTGGTAGCGAAGTATGTTTTCTTCACTTGCCCCTCACAATTAATTGCCTTAAAAAACATTGCTTCTTTAAGGCACACTGCAATGACATTAAGTAAAGGCCTACCTATCTTTACAATCTTCCCATCCATCAGAAACAGTGGACACTCTTGTTTCAACTAATGAATTATTGATCGGTTGCAAAGATGTCTCTACAAAATGGGTTTTTTTTTGCCAACAAGGTGGTGCACACCTTTTCATACTTAGGATCTATGTAACCTGTGTTTGGCATATTGCTGTCATGATTCCCCCCCAATATGGTGATCTCACTCAGTTGAAAGGAAGCCCATTGCTGTAAATGCAATGGACAATGCGTTCATTTGCTGTATCTCTCATCTTATTTTGATGTGGGCAGCCATTATTGGAGAAGTGGAAGATGACCTTGAAGGTGGTTTGTGTGATCCTTTCTTGGTTAAAGGATGGTTATTTGATTTTGCTCTCTTGTTTGCACTTATGCTGCTTCTTGCTCTATGATATAAAGAGAATTTTCTCCTTTGGCAACTCCTATTTGTTCAACCTTGGACAAATTTTGATTTCTTGGCCAGCCATTGTACACAAGTGAGCTTTCACTTGGCAGTACAAGCTTTTATACTCATTATTAACTTACTATAATGCTAAAGATAACCCCTGCCTCAAAGAATTCATTAAATTATCGTGACATATTGCCAAAGGGGTGATCCTTGGTCAAATTTGAAAGCCCTTCCCTTCTTAGGCCCACTGAACTAGAACTAGCAGCCATCGTAAAATTTACATACCTATACCTAGATGTTTTAAAACAAATTAATATCAGGAAAATTGAAATGAAAATGTAACCATATGCTATGTAAACATTGCAAGAACATTTAATTCAATAACAATTTAGATACCTTGAAAAAACTTGGAAGCTTGGAAATATAATTTTAAAAATTTACCAAAAACAAAAAAAATTTTACTTGGAATGATGAATTTCGTTGATGTAAGCTAAAATATCCTAGTAGCACTTATTAAAGGAGTCTTTTGCAATCCTTCAACACCCAAAAATAGCAGCAGCCTAAGTTTTGGAAGTTTGGAGTGATAGATAAGTTGAAAATGTGTTTTTGTGTTTGTGTTTTGTCAGTCTTGTGTTTTAAGGCTGCTTTTAAAGTTTACATGGGTGTTCTAGTTTTTTTTTTTTTCATTTTAAAATTGTTTAATAAAATATTTTATTAAGTTGAAATGAGCTGCCTTCCTTGTGATTCACTTGGATATGCTCAGGTTGACCTAGGGCATTGCTTGAATGCCTTTGGTATGCCTGGGATGTGCCTTGAGTGAACTCCCTGTGTACTTGGCCCTAGACCTATTTGGTTTGGGTATAGGGGGCTACTGAGTGTACTTGGTACTATATATATTTTGTAAAAAATGTCTAAAATTTAATATAGAATTGAAAACACAACTAATAATTGATAATTCAATGTCAATTTTCAAATCATAAATTTTAAAAAACAGATCAAAATGCTTTATATCATAGGAGCATTACTTAGAATTGAGATTGACTTAGCAAACCACAACTAAAAATGGAATTCAAGTACTTGGGACTTAATTGGACAAACTTGGGAAAACAATTTGTTTTTCATCTAGTTCAGAACAACAATTTTATCATTTGCTTTTAAAATTAGAGCTAGGGTTTTGGGGCAGTAGCCCCTGTTGAGGTTGAGTAGCAGCCCAATTAAAGCCCATAGGGATCTTCATGGTCCATGTCATTTTCCATGATTTCACTTCTTTTAACCAAGCACCGAATTCTTCAAAAAATGTAGTTTTAGGTTAGATTTAAAAAAAAATTATTTGGAACCCTATGGGTTCTCACTGGGTTTGCCTAGGGTGCCATCCTTACCTAGCCATTTGGCTTGGGTATGTCTGAGACATACCTGGGGCCATCCTAGGGTCATACTTTGACCAAGCACAGGCTGAACTCAGATTGGGATCATAACCCAGCCCATACATGTCTAGGTTCATCCAGGGTTCCTAGAAAACCGGGGAACATAGATTTAGAGTTAGAGGTAGTTTTAGTTCCGAGCATGCTCAATATACCTACTTGACACATGAGACATCCTTGATATATATGATTCAGTATTTTTACCTTCCCATTTGATTTCATAATCAAGCTCTGGAGTAATTTGGGCCTTGCTAATCCACTTACACCCTTGAGTAAACATCTCTTTGTCCCTTCTACTCGATACCCCTGAATGTTCCTAGCCACTCTATTCTATGTCATATGTCAGCTATTAAACTTTTTCTGTGAAGATTTTAACCACAGAAAAGTCTTTATTTTATTTTATACAGTATCGAATGGACACCAATTACATTCTTTTTGTCTTCCAAATTTAGTGTATTAAGCTTTCTTTCAATTTGTGATCTTGGGAATAGGTTGGGGTTTACATGTTTACAAATTATGCATGACATTTACTACCTTTTTGATTTGATGATGCAGAGCTTGATCTCTCTGTCAGCCGAACTGGGGATCAAACTGTACATAGAGTCTTTGTGGATCCTGGTGGGAAGCATTGTTTGGCTGTTGTGCTTAGTAGTGGAGGAGCTGAAACATATTACACGCATGCTAAATGGAGAAAGCCCCGTATTCTGAGCAAATTGAAGGGTCTTGTTATAAATGCTGTAGCTTGGAATAAGCAGCAGATTTCAGAAGGTTCTTGTAATTTTTTTTTGAAATTCAATATTTTCTCATTGGTTGTGGTGCTGCAATACTAAAGAATTTCAATCTCTATATTCCCTTCTGCAGTCTAGCATATTTCTTGTGCAACATCTGGGCACATATCCTTCTGATGTTAACAGCATTTACTAATGTTTTATTTGATGTTTTTGTAATTGAACAGCATCAACACGAGATATAATTCTTGGGACAATGGGAGGTCAACTCTATGAGGTTGTAGTTGAAGAAAAGGACAAGAAGGAGAAACACCTCAAGTTGCTATTTGAAATGATTGAGTTGAAAGAGCCCTTTGTGAGTTTGCAGGTATTTAATGTGACTGCATTTTACTGGTTCAAAATGTTTGATGTTTATGTAAGGATACTGCCCATGGGTGTGCATGATTGGCATATTTGAAATCAAAGTCTATATCCTGATAAATGTTGACTTAAACACACTTTTCTAATTTTATCTCTTTGCAGATGGAAACAATTGCTACAGGTGGTACAACTCGCTATTATATAATGGCTTCTACTCCAACCAGGCTTTATACATTCACTGGCACAGGATCTCTGGATGTGAGTATCTGTCATCTTGTCATAGCGCATGGTAGTATTGGGGAACTATTGGAAGTTGCTTAGTTTTGGTAAGGAGAAATGCGTTGTTTATTTACTTCAGGGAACAAAAATTCAATCAATCTAAAAAAATGAATTTAATGTTACTTCACTTATCAATCAACTTATCGGCAAGCACTATTGAATTGGATGCTAATTGTATGCATGCTATTTAGAAGCCTTGATAAGGTGAAATCTGATTAAAAATATGCATTTCTCCAACATCTGGAGTGGGCTTGTTAAACACATTTATCCAAAGACATACCATTTAGCTGATGCCATGGAAGGGCAATGAGTTATAAAAGCAAACACCTAACTAGAAAGAATGAATCAAACGAAATGTGAAGAGAATTGATAGATCTAAAAACAAATAATTTCTTTTCTGAGAATATTTTGTTTAATAATCAGTTCTAAATTTCTAATGATGACACATTTTAGTTGATTAAGTCACTGTAAAGAGTTTATCGGTGAATGTTGGTTGTTTAAGGATGGCAGCAAGTGAGATTGTTGATTATATTTCTATAAATGGCATTTTCCTCGTTCTTAGTTATAAATTAAAAAAAAATAAAATGGTATGACTACAAGGCATGAAACTAATTGGCTTGAATAAATGATCAAACGTGTATAATGTGTCAACATAAATGATAAATATAACACACATTAATAAATAATTAACAAACCAAGTCCCTGGTTTAAATGGTCAAGGACATGAACAAGCTTGAGTGTAGCATTAGCAAATTGGGTCAAGAATTTGGGGATAATAAAGTTCAACTTCCTCAGACAGATCTTTTTATAGACAAACTAACTCTTTGCATTGAAAAAAAAAATGATTGTATTACAAACCGAAATGTCTTTATACAACATCTGATGAAGAACTTTGAATATTCAAAACAGACGTTGAAGAGTACGGAAAAACTACTGCTGTATGATCCTATAAAAAGATATGTGGCTGATGGAATGCAAGAAAACATGGATCTTTAACATGCTGTCAAGAGACAGGTCCCCAAGATATATCCCATTATTCGTTGCTTTGGCAACCCTTCTTTATTTGGCCCTGGACAAACTTTTATTCCTAGGCCAATAATAGCAAACAAGTGAGTTTTCAATTGACTATATGAGCTCTCATACTTGTTTCCACATTGGCTACAACATCAACGATAACTCCTATCACCAGGAAGTTGTTCAATCATGGTTGTATGTTCCCAAAGAGCTGATGTTGTGTCAAATTTAAATGAGTTCTCCACATGTGGGGAAATTGAACTAGAACTACTAACCATTTTGTATGAATATAACAAAACAATTTTTTTTTTTACAAATTTACAACCCTACAACTAAAAAAAAATGGCATTATAACCTCTATATTATGTATAATATATAAATATTAAAAGGTTAAAAAAATATTCAAAACATTTAAAATAAATCTTGAAAAAATATTGAAAAAATTGTTCAAAACTTGAAAAAAATTATAAGATTTACTCACCTTTGATAGATAAATCTTCCTTGTGCAACTCTTTCTCTCCTGTTGGTGTAGGTCTTTCTCCCTTGTAACCTTCACCTTTAAAGAAAAATGCAGCAATCTTCAAAAATCAGCAATGGCAACTTGGAGGACAAAATGTTATTTTACTTGTGTTTGTGAAATGAAGCAAAAGAGGTTAAGAGCCCTCACTTTAGGGAAAAATTAGTTGTTATGGTACCTTTTTGTTTTTAAAAATGTAAAAAAAATGTTTTTTATGTTTTTCTTGAGTGGGTGGTTGGGGATATGCCTAGGTTCACTTGGGTCCAGCCCAGGTTCACGTACAGTCTACCCCAAGCATCTTGGGTCAGTTGGGGGTCCTTCAGGGAAATCGGGGCAGACCTTGGGTGAACACAAGCTATCTTGGCCTTGAATTGGGCACAAAACTGGACCCATACAGGTATGGGAGGGGGTCTTGCCGAACTGTGCAACATAGATATTTTGGATTTTCTCTTTCTTCTTGTCTTATCTTTGCTGTAACGTAGTTCTACATCAAATTTCTTCTGTTTCAAGTGATCATATTTTTCTATCCAAGAG
>VDFB02272102.1:0-12977 GCA_007258455.2 Sequoia sempervirens | reverse complement strand
AATCAACTTATCGGCAAGCACTATTGAATTGGATGCTAATTGTATGCATGCTATTTAGAAGCCTTGATAAGGTGAAATCTGATTAAAAATATGCATTTCTCCAACATCTGGAGTGGGCTTGTTAAACACATTTATCCAAAGACATACCATTTAGCTGATGCCATGGAAGGGCAATGAGTTATAAAAGCAAACACCTAACTAGAAAGAATGAATCAAACAAAATGTGAAGAGAATTGATAGATCTAAAAACAAATAATTTCTTTTCTGAGAATAGTTTGTTTAATAATCAGTTCTAAATTTCTAATGATGACACATTTTAGTTGATTAAGTCACTGTAAAGAGTTTATCGGTGAATGTTGGTTGTTTAAGGATGGCAGCAAGTGAGATTGTTGATTATATTTCTATAAATGGCATTTTCCTCGTTCTTAGTTATAAATTAAAAAAAATAAAAATGGTATGACTACAAGGCATGAAACTAATTGGCTTGAATAAATGATCAAACGTGTATAATGTGTCAACACAAATGATAAATATATAACACATTAATAAATAATTAACAAACCAAGTCCCTGGTTTAAATGGTCAAGGACATGAACAAGCTTGAGTGTAGCATTAGCAAATTGGGTCAAGAATTTGGGGATAATGAAGTTCAACTTCCTCAGACAGATCTTTTTATAGACAAACTAACTCTTTGCATTGAAAAGAAAAATGATTGTATTACAAACCGAAATATCTTTATACAACATCTGATGAAGAACTTTGAATATTCAAAACAGACGTTGAAGAGTACGGAAAAACTACTGCTGTATGATCCTATAAAAAGATATGTGGCTGATGGAATGCAAGAAAACATGGATCTTTAACATGCTGTCAAGAGACAGGTCCCCAAGATATATCCCATTATTCGTTGCTTTGGCAACCCTTCTTTATTTGGCCCTGGACAAACTTTTATTCCTAGGCCAATAATAGCAAACAAGCGAGTTTTCAATTGACTATATGAGCTCTCATACTTGTTTCCACATTGGCTACAACATCAACGATAACTCCTATCACCAGGAAGTTGTTCAATCATGGTTGTATGTTCCCAAAGAGCTGATGTTGTGTTAAATTTAAATGAGTTCTCCACATGTGGGGAAATTGAACTAGAACTACTAACCATTTTGTATGAATATAACAAAACAATTTTTTTTTTTTACAAATTTACAACCCTACAACTAAAAAAAAATGGCATTATAACCTCTATATTATGTATAATATATAAATATTAAAAGGTTAAAAAAATATTCAAAACAGTTAAAATAAATCTTGAAAAAATATTGAAAAAATTGTTCAAAATTTGAAAAAATTATAAGATTTACTTACCTTTGATAGATAAATCTTCCTTGTGCAGCTCTTTCTCTCCTGTTGGTGTAGGTTTTTCTCCCTTGTAACCTTCACCTTTAAAGAAAAATGCAGCAATCTTCAAAAATTAGCAATGGCAACTTGGAGGACAAAATGTTGTTTTACTTGTGTTTGTGAAATGAAGCAAAAGAGGTTAAGAGCCCTCACTTTAGGGAAAAATTAGTTGTTATGGTACCTTTTTGTTTTTAAAAATGTAAAAAAAATGTTTTTTATGTTTTTCTTGAGTGGGTGGTTGGGGATATGCCTAGGTTCACTTGGGTCCAGCCCAGGTTCATGTACGGTCTACCCCAAGCATCTTGGGTCAGTTGGGGGTCCTTCAGGGAAGGGCAGACCTTGGGTGAACACAAGCTATCTTGGCCTTGAATTGGGCACAAAACTGGACCCATACAGGTATGGGAGGGGGTCTTGCCGAACTGTGCAACATAGATATTTTGGATTTTCTCTTTCTTCTTGTCTTATCTTTGCTGTATGTTGGCGTAAAAACTAACACCTCTGGAGTGCAGATTTGTACGGACAGCTATGCACACTGCGTAATGAGTGCTCTTCAAATTAGGAGGGGAAGCTCCCTCGTAGTGCTGGAATGCATGGAAAAGAAAAGTAATCTAAGTCCTATCTTTTTGTTCTCAGCTGGAAGAGGCACAAGGTTAAGAAAACCAAGAACGTTGCAGCTAAGGATTTTCTGGTTTCGCAGATCATTTAACTACAACTAAGCTATCTACTTTAAATCTATCCAATTTCCTCAAGAAAACAGAGCATGAGGAAATGGAGCAAGGTTTGACTATCAGACGATAAACGAGTTTAGATTCTCTACTTGAAGGCAAGGTGGCCATTCATCACCAATCTGTATGTTTATTATTAGGCACAAAAACAGATTTATCTAAACTATGGGAAGAATTTACCATGATAACGATGAAACCCTATGTGGCATAACAATTGATCATAATAGTAAAGACCACAAAACATATTTATCATAACAACGTGATGAAACCCTATGTGGCATAACAATTGGATCATAATGATAAAGATTCACAAAACATAAAGAATTCACCATTACAATTGCATGAAACCCTATGTGGCATAACAATTAATCGTAATAGCGAAGACACATGAACAAATACCAAAAGAGCAATATTGAGGGCAAGGTAGGCATAGCATATATTTCTCTCTCAAGCAAAAGTTATTTACAAATGAGCAAAAGCTCTTATTTATATACATCAAGGTGTAGGGAACCCTAAAATCACCTTGAGTCTCATCTACAGCTTTTGGCAATGCATGCAAGATTCAAATACAAACCCTAATGAAGTAAACTATACAGCTAACTGGAAAACTACCATAGTTAACCGAAACATCTAATCTAAAAATGGACGATTGTGCAAGCATGCACGTCCTTATTGAAAGCGAGTTAACCGGAAGACTACCATCAGTTAACGAAAAACCCTAAAAGAAACCTGCAATAATGCTAACTCTAATAGATATGCATGAGACAAGATAGTGAGTTAACTTGAAAGGGTAACGCCAAGTTAACTCCTGTGTATAAAGTCTATTATGAGAGGTGGGAACTGAAGACTACTGGCCGTGTTCTCAAGCAACCAATCCCTCAACGAGGCTGTCAACTGCATCAGCATCTGAATGTCAGCAACTTGAGCAATCTTGGCAAACCCAAACTAGCATTTCACTGACTCATAGCTTTGGCAGCTCCGTAATTGAAGTGACGGCCATTATCTCTTCTGCGGCTTGATACAAATCGGTCTCACTTTTCTAACGTAACCGGGCGAATTACTATTTTGGCTCCTGAATTCACCGGTGGTGGTACCGTGACCAAAAACTCTCGCTTATTGGATCAGGAACATGGCTATATTCTGACAACTTTTCTGGAAAACTAAAAATAGCCTTTCGAAGAGTTATTTTCGGCGAAAATCTGAGATATGGATTTTGTCTAGAAGAAGATTCTAAGACAACCCAAAATGTCGAATTTGCGAAAAATTGACTTCTACTTGACCATGCAAGGAATTTTCGCTGAGAAAATTAGAGCCTCGAACTCGATGCTCAGAGTAAATTTTCTCGAAAATTCTGGCACATGGGTTTTCTCAAGGAAGCTATTCTGAATCAACCCAGATGATTTGTTTTGCCAAAAGTCGCCAATTCTTCAAACATGCGAAAGAATTTAAGACGAGAAATAGAAGAATTTAAGACAAAAGAAAGAAGTTTTTAGTGCTCTGCTTCTGCTAAAATCGCCATCTTGTCTGAAGTCTGCTGATAATTCTGACTTGTACCTGCAAAGAAAATGTTTTGATGTCTTCGCCAATGATTGTTGATGAAGAATTTGCCTTTGGTTTGCTAAAATTCGCCTTTGCTTTGAAGAAAAACGAATTTTGCTTGAAAAATATGAATTTCTCTTAAGAAAAACGAATTTCTCTTTAGCTTTGTGAATAATAAATGAAGATGGCGCCATGCTTAAAGAAGATGAAATTCGCATCAATCTGACAACTGCATTGATTTAAAACCTTAGCTGAAAATAGAAGCCTTTTGATTGGACCCCTTTCAGTTACACTAATACTGACACTAAGTTTGGAAATAAATAATAATAAATTAATATTCATCATGCAATAGCAAAGGCGCCAAAAATAGAAAATCGCCACTTAATGCTAAAATTGCAAAATAAATATTAAATATTTTGAACTTCAGTTGACAATTCGAATGAAGCTTTGAGATTCACCGTCGGGCTTCACCGATTCCGAAAAGTCATCTCTTGAACTCATAGGCGTCCATTTGCCCAAGATACTTCACTTTTCATTAACTTCCTATTTTATAGCTGACGACAAAGTCACGACTGGCCAACTTCAACACCGATTTCTGAGTGACTGGGAGATGCTGAGACTGAGCTGAGATATTCATCGGAAAGCCTACTGAACAAGGAAGAAATGTCTGCTGGGAGACACTACTGCAAAATCCATCATTTAACCCCCTGAAAAATTAGGCACCCCTGATTAAATTCATTTATGGGTTCCAGACTTAACCATTTTCCTAAATTGCCATCTGACACTTCAAACGGCTGCTGACGGCGAACGGTGAACCCTGCTGACAGGAAACGAAGCTCACTGCATGATTGGAGATATTTTGCATCCAATGACTGTACGCATGACCTCTAAAAGCTGTGTTAAGGGCCTCAAAAGTAAAAGCGCCCCTGGCTCTTAGTTGCACTGATGTCATTTTGACGAAAGTTGAACTTCCATCCAAGTACCCTACTTTGACCTATGATATCTGGAGCTGGGATGACCCGATTCAGGCACTATCTGTTTTAACGAACAGCCAAAAGGGCCCACAAGAGAAGTCTCTGGAGGTGACGAAGCAAGAAAACTGCTTCTAAGACCTCAAAAACTCCAGTGCGTATTTTATTTAAAATTACCGCTCCAGACTTGGCCATTTTCCAGATGTCCTCACTCTTCAGCATCTTGTCAAAGACCTCGCACGTAGGAGCGTTTTCCAAATCCCGAAGGCTGACGGCTAGGCTCGTTGAATAGATAAAATGATTACGCTCAAAAGTCGTGAAGACTTCGAACGCGAACGAACTCATCTGATAGGCCTAAAGGCTAGGCGCCTTTAGACTGTAGAAATACACTGTAAATTGTATGTTGGTCCGCCCGTGAAATTACGTGCTTGGTAGAACATCCGCCACGACCATCTGGAACGTCGGATTGACAAGCAGAATAGTTCATTGCGGAGCTAGGCTAGAGTATTACTGATGTTAGGAAGACTCTGTCTGCAAATTTTGGCATCTTAAGGGTCCTTTAAACCAACGCCCCTGAGCTGTACTTGCACTGGGAACAAATGGAGAAGCTTAGAAACGTGAAAACTCCATTATACGCTGATCTTCAGACGACTGCTGCCAGAGTTCTGAGACTCGGATGACTGCGTTTGATATCTCGTTGGACGAGCAGACTAGTTGAGAACAGATTGACTGTATCCATTATCGAAAATGCCAAGATTTACCCCCTTTTTAAGATGGGCGCCCTCAGGCTAGAGGTGCGCTTTTGCCTGAAAAAGACAAAATTCTCATATCTGGAACTTTGGGGATTTCATCTTCTGTCGCTAGTTGCCGAAGCTGTGGGTCTCGGAAAGCTTCGCTGGATAGCTCATCGGATAGCCAGACCAATTCTGAAGAGATTGACTGTATGCTTGAACACTTTCAACAAGATCTTGACCTTCAAAAAGCTGGGCGCCCCTGGGCTATAGTTGCGCTTTTCTGCTTTTCTCTGAGAAATCTTCATAATTTTAACCTTTGAAAACTCTGTTTCGATCACTGGAATGACTATGTGCAACGTGAAATACTGTCGTGAGACGCTCCTCCATCGTGAAAAGCTCCATTTTGAGTCTCTGCTTCAGGTTTTGATCAATAAAACTGACTTTGACTGACAAAATATTGACAAAAACTCCATGCTTGATATTGCCCAAAACTGCATTTTACCTCATTTTAGCAAAGTTTAGACTCTTTTATGCAAAATTCCTTGATGAAGCAAAAAATTTGGTTTGGGTACAACACTGTAACGTAGTTCTACATCAAATTTCTTCTGTTTCAAGTGATCATATTTTTCTATCCAAGAGGCAAATTGTTCCATTTTCACATCTTAAGAGCCTTGGGACAGCAAGGAAGAAATCATTTATCAATGATAGTTGGCATCAGATTTAGCAAAAAATCATTTTCTTATAATTGTAAAGGAGTCTTTGTTGTCCTTCGTTGAGCAGCTGATTTTCTAGGGTTTGGAGGCCACCATCTGCATATAAGCTATTGTAGATGTTCCAGTCTGTTAGCATTTCAAATATAATAGATTCATCATTACAATGAATGCCTTTAGAATTGAGCTAATATTTGATTCAAAACATCAAAGGGTTAGAGTTCCAATTTTAAGTCATCAAGTTGGTATTGGTGAGGTAGTCATTAGATTCATTGTCAAAGTCATTAGGTTTAAGTGTGGAAAATACTTCAAACTCTTAGAAGGTTGCTTATGTACAAATTTCTATTTTTTAGCAATGCCCATATTCGACAACAACTATTCTCAGTGTGCTATTTTTGGGTAGTGGATGAGAGCCTATTTTAGGCCGTTTTTATTTTATTAATTGTTTTAAGATTGATTTGTATTAAGTTGTTTTCTTCTTTTTGGGCAACTTGTGGATAGGTATGCCTTAAAACAATAGTTTTTGGGATATTTAATTATTATTCTTAAATTCGTAAAAGCTGTTTATTGTAACCTAATTAATTATTTTGAGCACATAAACTCAGAATGATAGTTGAAGTCAAGCTTATGTTGCATAGATTGCTATTCATGTATTCAATATGAGATTCTTGTGTTCTTGTGTAAGGTTTTCACAAATGGATTTGTTAATATTTTTATTAATACTTGTCTCTTGTCTTTGGAAGTGACTTTGTGTGCTTCTGAGGGTTCGCATTTTCTAAATCTTGTATTGTACTTTCATTGTTAGCATTAGTTTGTTTAATTCTGTTGTTGATGTGGATCAACTGTTGCCTATTTTCAGCTAGCTACTAAACATTCCTATTTAAGTTCACTTTATTTAGTTGCAAGCTTTATTCATTAAAAAACCTTGTTTCTGAGATTGGTGCCTTTTAGGTCTCGTGCTCAACATGTGAGATAAAAAAATTGGTCAAATTTACTTTAGTTATTTTCTTTTATGCAAAACTCCATTGGTAATCTTGTAAAGTGTGTATAACTGTAAACCTGATCATAGCTCTAGGTTATAGCAGTGATGTTTAGTTCTTAGGGTGGGTCCCCTGCTAATTTCAAAAGAGGTTTTCCTTGTGGTGCTGATCCGTTTTGTGTTGTCTTGCAAGAAACAATTTAAAACACTAACATGGTGCAGTTTCTTTGGTAAATTATTATCATAACTGGCTTTGTCTTAGAATGAACCAAAAGGGTCTTCTTTTCATTCACAAAAGCATGTTTAATGTATAGTTCTGTTCAACCATATGGTAAGTTAAAAAATGGCTGTTCATTTCATTCAAATGCTCACTCTCATCAAGGGCTAGTTTTGTTTTCATGCAGTTGTCACATCTAAAGGAGTTTACAAAAGGCAAGTGCAATTATGGAATATTTTTCTCTATATACTCATAGAAAGTACATATCTAGAAATTGTGTTTTGTACATCTTAGTATTGTTAGACAGAAAATTTTATTTGATGTCTGGAGTTGCAATTCAAGTTGTCATGATGATATGAAAGATTAAACATTGTGAGCTACAAGATATGATCATTTTTAGAAGGCTCGGGAAGGCTCGTAGAAGGCCAAGAGCCTATGTTGTCACCGGTTGACAAGAAACTCTTTTGAGTCATAGTCTTAAGGGCTTCCAGAAGAGAAAGAAAATATATTAAGGTTCCACATTTAACCGAAGTAGGCTGATATGCCTTGAGAGTACAGCCAGTTACATTAGAAGAGTACTGGGGTAAAAAGAACGTTAGGTTCTGAAAAGTAACTAAGCACTAAAATTAACCTCAAGTCATAAGATCTAATTACAATTTGTTGATTACAAGTAGTCAATGTGAGGAATCAATTTTGTAATGAAACAAGAGCTGATGAAAATCAAAGTTGGATAGTGAGACTAAACTGGCACAGTTGCATGTTCATACCAAGGTTCAGGCAGGAAGATTAAAAACGCGACCATACCAAACACAAGAGGCTCAGTGCAGGATCTGATAAATTCCAGGGGTAAGGGCACCGAGATGGACAAATCTAGTAGGAAGCAAGAGTAGAGTGAGGTGAGGAAAATTTAGTATCAGCATTCAGGAAGAGATCAAGCAACAATTCTTGAGGATAAGAATCTTAACTAGAGGTTCAGAGGGATGTAGATGGGAATTATGTTTATGTAAATCATGTGTTTATTGTGGATGTTATCATAGGTTGGTTAAGCAATTGCTGTCAACTATTTCTCCTTTAAGAGTGATAATTGGACATTTGTAGTGTAAATAAATTGAAAATCATATAGTAAGAGCAATAGTTGGGTAGTTCCTCTGGGGCCTGCTGGGCACCATTTTAGTGTAATTAGTACAATGAAAATGTTCATTTCCAATTATGCCTCTTTGCATGTAATATTATGCTTAAGTCATTGAAAGCATTTCTTGTTTCTGTTTCTGATTTAGGGCACATATGGATATTTCTAGTGTAATTAGGTTTGGAGGAGGGCTGAATTTGAAATAAATATTTCTGCAAATGGATTTTTTGCAAAAATAAATTTCATACCATTCAATCTTTTGTGTTCTTTAGAAATCTTTGATGTTTAACTTTTTAGCATGACATATAATAAGGTATATGAATTTTCTATTTATGTTTGTGTTTGGTAATTTAAATGAGGCAGGTAAAGTTGTCATGTTAAACCCTGTCCATGCACAGAATTGATTATCATATTAGTAGCATATGTGCAATGAGTTCAAGCCTTAACCTAACATGTTGCTTGCATAATATTTCAGGGTACAGTTTTATATAATTTCATGGCATAATATTTTCTCACTTAAAAGAAGTTAATGATTATTTGATGCTATCATTTTTTTCCTAAATGTATTGTATATTGTATTGAATCTTAAAGATTTAAGAACCTTTAATAGGACATCTTGTCTTGATTATAGTGTTTGTTTAAAAAAGGAAAAAATTATTTGTGTGCAGCAGACCTTCTAATCTCAATAGTTTGAATGGCAGGCCGTATTTGCTGCATATGCTAATCGTAGTATGCATTTTACAGAACTTCCTGGTGAAATGCCAAGCAGGCAAGTGTTCTTCATAATTCCTGTTCGATTTTTTTGGGGATAGTGAGACATCACCAATGGTTTATTTCAAGCATATTACAACAACTTTTGGGGATTGAAATGCATTCACTTTAAGTATTTATTACAATTGTTTGCAAAGCTCTTTTCTTCACTGGAAGTTTTAGGAACATTCAGGTTGTCCTAAATGTTTTCTACTTTCTTTTGGTGTGGAGATTAAAATGCAGAAAATATCATGAGGATAGGAAGCGGCTATAGAGTTTACTTTGGAATCTAGGAGAAGACATATTTTGAAAACTGAATAATTCTGCAGAAAATGAAATTGAGAATCCTGTTCATTGTTGATATTATATATTGTCCTATCGTTATTTGTAAATATTTATTTACAAGCTTGTTAAGAAGGATCATAAAAACTTTTGAGTTAGTATATATTTTAGTCGCTGAAACCTTTGCTGATTTTGTTGCCTTGGGCTCAACAGACTGCAACAAGACATGCCACAGATATCAGCAACTGTACAAAACATTTGAATTACCAACATTTTTCTGTGGCAACTTTCCTTGTAGGATGAATATCTTGGGTTTTCTACGCTGTTAACCTGTAAGCAGTAAAGGGACAAAATTGTGAAAAGAGAGGGAAAGAGGTGGAATGTAAGACCTTTGTGCAGAATGAATGCAGGGAACTGCTCTAGGAAACCTAGGAAGATGTAATGTCCCCTCCTTAGCCAGTTTCAGTGTATTGGTGGATTAGCCTATCAACGGGTCCTCATGGGCTAATGTTGGTGTTTAGAGGGCCTTATTTGGGTGTTTCTTGGTTCTCCAGTTGTCCTTTTGGGTGTCAGTTTCTTGTGTTCTCTTCTTCAGTGCTTGGTGATATTCAGGGACAACCTTCCTAAGGTGTTTTAGGCTCCGTTTGCACTCACTTACTATTTATAGTAAGTCACTTGGGCATTTGGGTCCAACCTTACTATTTATTGTAAGCCATTCAGATGAGCAGTAGAATCAGTGGGTAACCTCGTGGTGTTGGCAAAATCAGTTTAATGTTGACATATTGGGTTTTTATGGAGTTATGATTTATCAATTATTATTGAAGTATTAACTTTAATAATAATTAAATTATAAGTGGATATTATTAATGGTGTTTAATGACCTTTATAATATATGATTTTATTAATCATAAGGTCAATTTAAAAAACAACTAAGGGGATGCCAACTCGAGGATTATTTAATATGAAACAACAAAAGCAAATGTTATTTATTATTAAACTATGTTCCACCAAGTTTCCGGGACGGGGGGACGGCGGGATGGCAGGACGCGTTTCGGGGACAGCAAATTTTTGAGGGGATTTTAGGGGACGGGGGGACGGCTGTATAGTATATATATATATACATATATATATCTATATATATATATATAGGGAGAGAGAGAGAGAGAGATAAATTTTAAAAATATAGGGAAATTTCAAATTTAAGATATTCATATGAGTAATGATAATCATAACAATCACCAATCATATTGACATATGCATCATAGAATCGAATTATCAAACAATTTAATACTACAACTACCTAATTGCATCCATGGACCATAATTCAAATTCATGTCAAATAGTCAATGTGCATATGATATAAAATAATAAAATGCCCAAAAGGCTACAAGTTTGTACTACAAATGTCAAAATGACAAAGTCACAAGTGTCCAAAGGCAAAACATAGAAATAGAAAGTATGATGATTGCCGCTACTCGGCATCTGCCAACATTGCATCAAAATCAGACTCATAGTCTGAGTCATTGTCACTGTGAGGGGCTGGCTCATCTAATGGAACTCCAACCAATCCCTCCTGTCTCTCCTCCTCATCAATTTGTGTGACATCCTCTAGATCAACATCCCATCGTAATGCTGGAGGCTGTCTATACTCAGGAGTCTGACGATCCTGGAGTCGCAAAGCACTATGCACAACCACTAATTTTTCTGTCCATCTAGAGGTCAGCCTATTCCTCTTGATAGAGTGAATAAAGCCGTATGTTGACCAATTCCTCTCTGCAGCAGAGGAACTAGCAACCTATGAGAGGAGACAAAATTTAAAAACTAAATTAGTAATTTAAATTTACTAATTAGGACATTCAATTTAAATTATGATTATATAAATGTTCAAACTTCAGCACTAATCTAAATCAAATTATGTTAATCTAATGTATTACCTATGAAAGGAGGCAAACAACAAGCGTCCTCGATTGTGGTGCATCCTTTCCATGCCATGACCACCATCCAATAGGATCCCTTTGAGCTACTGTAGTTCTATCTACCCTGGCCTCTGGTTTGCTGAATGTTGGACCACGAAGATTAACAAAGTCAGTGAACTGTGTACGAACTAGACTGGCCTCCTCAACTGAATATATTTTTGCAAGGGCCCTCATAAACCCTTCTTTCACCTCATCATCATCACAAGGAGGCATCCTACCAGGTCTAGGTACATACCATTTGGGATTAAGAGTAAAGGCTGCCATAAGAAGCGAGGTGTTAATAGTGTTCCACCGCCGTGTCACAATGGGCCTAATTTTTTGCTCATATAATCCCGAATTAGGATCCCTATCAGAAATTGCTTTCTTCATTTTTCCAAGCATGGAGTCAAAAGTTTCATAAATCTCTCCAAGACTTGGAGAGTCTGTATCAACATATCTAATGACATCCACAACAGGTGAAATGATGGAGCAAACAAATCTGCAAACAAAAATTTGAAAAAAGACAAGTTAGAACTTAGAAAATAAAAAAATATTAATAATAAAATCATATATATATATTTTTATAAAATCAGCAATCAATAACAAATTATTAATTAACAATTTTTTACCTCACATTGGACCACCAATTATCATCAAGAATTTTTTGTTTGATGCTTCTCCCTTCTGCAGTGCTTGCCATAGACCATCTATTCCACTCTGAATTAACCATCATCAATGTAGAGCCTCCTGTACCTCAAGCATCCTCTCTAACAAAATAAAGTAGCTGGCATACCTTGTTGCTATAGGCTTGAGAAAGTCCTTTGAAAATGTCCTAAAGAGGGCAAGTGAGGTGTGATGGTTGCAAATAAACATCTGAATGTCTCTAGCCTCTACAACCACCTGGTGCACCCAATCCATCTTCCCTATGTCTTTCAATGCATTGTTCAACGCATGAACACAACAAGGGGTCCAAAAGATGTGCTTGTAAGCACTCTCAACCATCAAACCTGCTAATTTGCACGTGCTAAATTAGTAACCACCTGCACAACATTGGCTGCCCCAACCTCCTCTATAGCCTCTTTCAAAATATTAAATTGGAATTCTGCATCCTTGCGCTTCCTAGAACAATCAATAGCTCTAAGGAAATATGAACCAGCTAAACATGTGACTATGATGTTTATAAGTGGCCGCTGTCTAATATCGGTCCACCCATCCATGATAATAGAGAAGCCTGTTCTAATCCAACACTGTCTCATGTCCTCCATCACCACACTCACCTTAGAATATTCTTTGTCAAGGAGTGTAGTGCGTAATTTATTTTCTTCAGGGGGAACAAATGAGGTACCAACAGCTGCCACGTCTCTAAACATTTGTTTGAAGTAGGGAGAACGTGCTACATGGAATGGGATGACATGGGCATAGAAAAATTTGGCAATGGAAGAATCTGCCACATCTCGTGCTTGCACATTGAACATATTTTCAACTGTATTTTGCTGCTCACTAGAAGTAGCAGCCTTCCTCTTCCCTCTTGTGGAAATATGAACACCACCCGCACCACTACTACCACTACCAACACTAGGACTACCAAGCA
>VDFB02272101.1:0-32521 GCA_007258455.2 Sequoia sempervirens | reverse complement strand
GTTTAAGTGTTAAGGGTTAATGGTTTAGGGTTTAGGGTTATGGGTAGTGATGGAACTGATGGAGCTTCAAAGTCTTATCCTGCCTTAGGTCTCTGGTTATCCATGGTGTTTTGGAAAAGCCTAAAGTTTGGGTTTTACCTTTGTCTTCTTGTAAAACCCTAGTATTATCTTACGCCTTAGGAAGAATTTATTTGGCTGTTACTTTTCGGAAGGTTTTAAAACATCTTAAGTCCCATCACTTCATCCAGGTCTGGCCCCCTTTTGTTTTATCATTTTATTTCTTTTGCTTGACTTTATTTCTCCTAAGTCTTGGATGGTCTCGTGCTCCCTCGTTTGAGTGACAAATGGAGCTTCAATTTTTTCTCCTTGTGTTCCTTTCCTGTCCTGTCTTATGTTACTCATCTTTTATGGTGTTGGGAAAATCCTAAGGTTGGGGTTTTGTCATTGTCTTCATGTTAAACCCTATTGTTTATCTTATGTCTTGGGTGGGATCTATTTTGTTGTTACTTTTGGAGGGGTTTTAAAAACAACTTATGCCCCATCGTTTCATCTAGGTTGGGTCCTCTTGGTCTTATTGTTTTAATTCCTTCGCGTGATTTTATTTTTCCCTACGTCTTGGATGGCCCCGTGCTTCATCATTTTAAAACAACTTATGTCGTTGTTTATCGTCTGCCTAGTGATGTCCCCTCATTCTTTTAATAAATGTTTTATTTTGTAGGGGGACAAATTTGTGTGACCATTGATCAATTATTGTTTGATCTCAGCCGCTCCCCGCCATCCCGCAATGACTCCACCACATTGCTTTGGTTGATTATGATATCACAGAAAAGCGACAAGTGTCTCATCTGGTGAAGCCGAAGGAACAATGAAATACCTTGGTAAATTAATTTGGCTTTAATACATTATGTAGCGGGTTACTAAAGCGTTTGTGAGATGCACATTTTTCAAATTAGTGGATATGTTATTATCTCAGCAGGGAAGATGCTCGACGGTTAATGGAAAAGCTGGTGACTGTATTGAAAGAACAAGATTACCAATGATCAAGATCTACGGTTTCCCGCTATCACGTGATCAGAAGTTGCAAGGTCTTTACTGATCACAATATCGTGGGCGAATGCCACGTGGATTTCCTTGGTAGTGTATGGTATGGTGGACCCTTATGGCCATGTGGACAATTGTGTCAGTTGTTTTGAAGGTAGTCGTTTAATGATCTGATCAAAGTGAAGGATCGATGGCTAATATTTAAATCTACATCAAATATGATTGGAGTCGTTTGTGTAGCGCATGAGTGAGCTTTAATGGTGGATGAGACACTTGCTGGCATGATTTGATTGAAATAAAAATAATTCTCTTGCTTTTATTGTATCATAAAGCATTCAAGTATCTTTGTGAAGTAGTCTTGAAGCTGAAGATGAAGTTAAGAATTGCTACAACAAGAAGTTGGAGTTTCTGAAAACACAAAGCTGTGAGTTAATTTATGTGTCTACTAGTTATTTTGAACCTAAATTTGGGAAAATTTGTTGTGTTCTTGTCGTAGGGCTTGTTGCTAAATGTTTTAGAGCTATAGGTTAACTGAATTGTGAGAAATTTTAGGGTTTTATTCTATAATTTCATATTTTTGGTTAGTCCTAGTTGTTTAAATTTTGAAATTGTAAAGAGGCCCTAGTTTATCTAAGATGGCACCGCCAAAGCAACATTCTAGCCAAATTGATTATTTAAATAGGAAACTATATGATGAATTCTTGGATCAATTTCCCTTGTCAACAAATGATAGGAAGAAGGGATTGGTTTTTATGCGAGGAAAAATCCTACCTAGGGAAGGGTTAGTATATAATTGTTCCAATATAGCCGATGCTAGGGTTCCTCTCACAGGTTTGGAGATGTTTATATTGTGGTATGGACAGAGGAATTTGCCTCACCCCTTTTCAAAAAATTGGATGTATGATTTGGGGAAGCTAGTGGTGCCAAATGTGTTCCCTGATGTAGACTTGCTTAGGGAAGTTGCTGCATGATATGACCCTGTCACACAGGTAATTAGAGATAATGATGGAAGGGTTATGTTATGCATTAACAGAGAAGAATTCCAATAGGTTTTTGATTTGAGTGAGCCTAGTGTGTACTTGGTTCCGATCAATGTTGAGGAGATGAAGTAGGAATATGGGAAGTTGAAGTCACTTTTCAAAGCCAAGTTGCTCCCACCACATTTGGCTAGGGCAAGAGGTTCAATATTTCATATTAGCCCTAGTGACCAAGAACCTTTCATATTAAACTATTTTGCAAATCATTTCATGGCCACTTTTTATTCATTATGCCAGATTCTAGGTTTCAATCCTAGTACTGTGATGCCCATTGCTTACATGTTCATGGGGGTGCAAATACAACACCCTAACTTCTCTGTAACTTATGATTTTGCTTCTTTCTTGGTTGAAAGGATACATGAAGGGTTGTTGAAGTTGTAGAAAAATGATATAGGCACTCAATTCTTTTGGTATTCTTTGTTAATGTATATGTTCTTGTTCAAGAATGCTGACTTTTTCTCTAAGAAGATGGAATTAAGGCAATTAGTTGATGGAGAAAGATTTCCAGTATAGATATGGGCTGTAGATTTATCTTGTAATAAGGAAAGCACTAGTTATGTGCAATTTGATCATTGTTTTGCTTCTAGATTGAGGGCCAGACTGATGGTGAATGTACCCAAGATTCTTGAGGAATTGCATGATTTCCTTAGACCAAAGGGGAGGAGGCTAGAATTGAAATTTTTCCATAACTGGGGTGACATTATTCCATACCCAGTCAACATTGTTTTAAGGGTGTACGATTTTCAGGGGACCCCTCATATATTGCCATACAATGTGCCACCAAGAGTGGGGTTTGCAAAGGTTATGTGGAAAATTGGTTGTATACATGAGGACAACCTTACTGGGAAGGGTAAAGGAAATTTTTTCCCAGATTATACAGTGGTATTAGATTTTTTATTTTCAAAAGGAGTTTGGGTGCATTTTGGAAAATTCTTTGAAGATTTCCATTTGAGGTGTGGTCCAAAGCGGCAGCATGATCCTGAGGGTTTCTTTTCCCTTTTCAGACAAAGAATAAAAGGTGGTAAGCTTGTGCATGAGTTCAACTTTCCTAAGGATTTGATTGGAAAATAATTTTACCTAAATAGGCAAGAGTTGAACAAGGAGAAATGGATAGCTTATGATAAGCTATTGGATATTGTGCAAAAAATGGATCCAAAGTATGATCCATTGTTGGAGTTCAGTCCACACCATAAGAAAATTGACTTTCTGATGGAGAACTTCAAAGAAATTATGGGCACCTTGAGGACCAAGAAGATAAACTTAGAATTGATTCTGGGTGTACAGGAACAAGGTGCCAGGCCAATGGAGACAAGGCCAACATACAAACCTACAGAAAGGTGACCCATTTACAGGAGGAAAAAGGATGACAACAATGATGAGGAGGAAGTGGATAGAAAAGGAAAACAAATAATGAAATTTCCTACACAACTAGGTCCAAAATTCAAAATGCCTAGGGCAATTAAAATCATTCATTTGGAATCATCACCTGAGGATAGTCCCTCATCATCACCATTTGAGCCAAGCCCTAAGAGGCAAAGAAATGATCAACCACAAGAGGATTTTATGGATGAAATTGTTGTTACTGATCAGGATATGCAAATTAGTATGCCTTCCCCTCCTAGGCCAGCTGAGTTGGTTTTATCCGGCTTGGATATGAAAGGTAAATTTGTGCAAGATGCAAGGATGTAAGCATGTAAGGAGTTTCTAGATGATGATTCATTTGTAAAAGCTCTTATTTTCTTGCAATTGGTATGGAGGATGAAATTTGAAGAATACTAGGATAAGTGTAAGAAGAGAAGAGAATTGAGGCCTGACAGGTCAAACCAGGAGAATGATGATGAAGTGAAAGCTAAATTAATGGATGAATTCAAGAACATCACTCCTGAGGAAGGAAGAAAATTGGTAAGTCATGTTGGTGTATTTATTTTACTTGAATGGGACATTGCAGATGTTGTAGCTTTTAATGCTATTCTAAATTCCAAGCATCCCTTGCAAGACTCTAAAGAAGAGGTCAAGGAAGCATTGCAAGATTATGCCTTCAGTGAAGAATATGAAACCTTGGCAATTTAGGCATTGGCCCCTCAAGGGAAAAATTCAAATGTTATTGATATTAACCCAAATTTTATAGGAGGGTTAATAATAAAGAGGGCTTCAGAGACCTCAACCACTGAGGCTACTAATTTAACTATAAATGTGGCCAAATTGGCCCAAAAGACTGTTGAAAGAGAGAAGGTTGAAAAGAAAAGCCTAATGGAGAAATATAATCTTTTAATTGAGGAGTATAGTAAGATACAACAAAGGAATATTGAACTGCAGACTGAGGTGGATAAGTTAAGGTACAAACAGATTGGGGAAACATCAAGTGCTCCAAGGATCAATACATTGCCTTCTACATCAAGGTCAATGCCTCATGCTTCTCCTATTGTTTCCACACCAAGGTCTCCTAGTCAAAATCCTCCCCTCACCCCTACTTTAGAACAAATTGATGAAGAGGTAGAATGCTCTATTGATCCTACAAAGAAGTAGCTAATGCACAAAATTGAAGAATTACAGGCATCATTGAAGGTAAGTGAGGAGGGATCCCTTTTAAAGAAAAAGGAGATTGTTACTATTGTCTTAAGGTATTTGAATGAGAAATTTGAAAATATATTATCATCTATATACTCTTTATATTCTTTATTATTAGATGCAATAAAAAATATTGATAGGGATCAGGAGGTAGTTATACCATTAATTGAAAATTGGATCCCTAGGGCCAGTGATTTAGATATAATGTATAAGGCCTCAAGGTTTGATATAAATAATAGGCCCCAATCATTAAGGACTACTCAAGTGTTAGTTAAATAATTGCAAGGTTTTTAGACCTTACGAGATGACTTGAGTAGTAAGATCAAATAGTTGGTAAAGAATTTTGATGATTGTGGTAACACATTGTTACCTGACATAATTGATGAGCAGGGGAATATCAGGTCACTCCAAGAATGGCAGGATCAGGCAAATGAGGTCATCAATGATCAAATTAAATTAATTTGTGATGACTCAGATTATGATTTGTTGGTGAGCTGTATGGACAAAATCATTGGCACCAGCTCATTTTTGGAATCTTTTGAAAGAGAGGCAAATCAGGTAGCAGTTAAATACACACCTTATAATGTCAAGGTGAATGAGGTAATTAATTTTGACTGGCCAATTGATGAGGAATATCAGAAATGGGTAAATGAGTATTTAACTAAGGAGTAAAAGAATGGGTTGCTAACGGTTGGAAAATTAGTTGTTGCAGTTACAACGAATTCCAGTTTTGTTTTTGGTGGCAGTCTTGGCGCGGGATTCTTGAGCCTCTTTTGCTGTTGTATCAACCTTTCTCAGCAAGTACAATGAACAGGAATATTCTCCAGGGTGATGGTTGTTGTAACGATTTTTGGAATATCACCAAGTGCTCCATTTGGCTGGTGACACATGTACTTTCTGGCCCAATGCTTGTTTGCTCCTTTATTTTCTATAAGAAGGATTTCAAGGCTAGAAGTACGGGTTAGCAAGTTAGATAATTTTGGGTCGAGTCTAGGTGAAGTTGCAGAGCAAACTATAAAGTTCGATGGTTTCAAGGGAAATGCAATTTAGGTTTTGAGTTATTCTGTAATAGGTTTTGAATTCATGGGAATTTAATGTTGTATAATAGTACTAGCATTTGAGTTGAAATGATAAATTCAAACTCATGTCTCTCCATTATACATGCATATTTGAATTTTGAATAAGATGACTAAGGGTTGTTTCATTCATCTCACTATTGTGGTGTGTATGATCCTTATTTTAGCTTTAATTCAAGGAATTAATTAAAATGCTTGAATGGGATTATAGGTGGATATGTTTTGTATAAGGATTTGATAAGTAGTATTGGGTTAGAATGCATATTGATAAGATTGTAATGCAATGTTATCAGGGACCTTATATGTTATGTGTTAAATCTGTCATAAACCCTTAGATACTTATGAATTTGACTCCTACAATGGATATATGGCACTGATCTAAGTTGTGTTTATTCATATGATTCAATATTTGTTTTCCTTTACTTGGAGCTTGATACAAATTGTAAATCACTGCCTATCTTATACTATGAAATATTGTTGTAGTTATCTCATGCTCCAAATAGTTGATAATACTGATGAATAACCAATTCTATTTGGTATTATCCTATTGTGTTGAGCTATTAAATGAGATCATCTATTTTATATTAATGTTGTTTATGATAATGGTGCAGAGGTTATAAACATATTAAGGGATCACCCTCCCGGGTCTTGCAGATCCCAAAGTGTAGGAGGATTTTAATGTGCTCGTCAGTTGGTCCAGGTCCTTCGAGCTACCCTTGATTGGAATTGGAAATTCCATAGGTAGATTAGAAGACCAACCTGGTTACAGTAAAAACAACCAACACTGCACTTAACCCTTAACCCTCAATCTCTCTCCCACTCCCTCCCTCTCACTGAGTCCCTCCATCTCTCTCCCCTCTACCCATAACCCTAAACCCTAAACTCTTAACCCTTAAACCCGCTACCCTCTACCCTCTCTCTCTCTCAAGACTCTTCCTCCTACCCCTCTCCTCTCTTCTCTCTCTCACTCTCACTCCTCTATCTCTCCCTCTACCCTAAACCCTAAACTCTAAACCCTTAACCCTTAAACCCTCTACCCTCTACCCTCTACCCTCTCTCTCTCTCAAGACTCTACCTCTCTCTCCTTAACCTAAACCTTAAACCCTTTAAACTCTAAACCCTTAAACCTCTACCCCACGCTTTAACCCTATACCCCCTCTATCTCTCTCCTACCCCTCCCTCCATCTCTCTCTCAAGTCACCTTCCTACCCCCTCTCCCTCTCTCAAGTTCTCTCTCTCACTCACTCTTATCTCCCTCCCCTCTACCCTTAACCTCTACCTCTATCTCTCCCACTCCCTCCTCTCTCTCAATCCCTATCTCTCTCCCCTCTACCGTTGGTTGTTTTTATGAACCAAGTTGGTCTTCTAATTTACCTATGGAATTTCCAATTCCAATCAAGGGCAGCTCGAAGGACCTGGACCAACTGACGAGGATTTTAAAGACCTCCTACACTTTGGGCTCTGCAAGACCCGGGAGGGTGATCCCTTAATGTGTTTACAACCTCTGTACCATTATTGTAAACAACATTAACAACAATAGATAATATCATTTAATAGCTCAACATAATAGCATAATATTGAATAGAACTGGTTGTTCATTAGTAATATCAACTATTTGGAGCATGAGATAACTACAACACATTCCATAGTGTAAAATAGTCATTGATTTGCAATTTGTAGCAAGCACTAGGTAAAGAAAAATAAAATAATGAACCATACAAATTAGTACAACTTAGATCAGTGCCATATATCCATTAAGGGAGTCTAATTCATAAACATCTAAGGGTTTATGACAGATTTAACACATAACATATAAGATCCCTGAGAACATTTCTTTACAATTTCATCATGTATTCTAACCCAATACTACTTATCAAATCCTTATACATAACATATCCACCTACAATCTCATTCAAGCATTTAAATTAATTCCTTGAATTAAAGCCAAAACAGAAATCATACACACCACAACAGTGAGATGAACGAGACAACCCTTGATTATATTATTCAAAATTCAGATATGCATGTACAATGGAGAGACATGAGTTTGAATTAATCATTTCAATTAAAATGCTAGTACTGTCATAAAACATCAAATCCCCATGAATTCAAAACTTACTACAGAATGACTCAAAACCTAAATTGTATTTTCCTTAAAACTATCAAACTTTACAATTTGCTCTGCAACTCTACCAAGACTCGACCAAAAAATATCTAACTTGCTAACCTGTACTTCTGGCCTTGAAATCCTTCTTATAGAAAATGATGGAGCAAACAAGAATCAGGCCATAAAGTACCTCTCATTTCACATGATTTTCTTCACAAAACTCTTGAAGACAACAACTATACCTTCTTTATTTCTCATCCTACACCCTATTCATGCATTCCACAATTACAATAGTATCCATGGGGCCTCTTACTCAAGCTACAGTAATCAAAAAAAGTGTAAGAGACCCTTTACATCATGTTTGGACTATAAAACCCTCAAAAATAGGGTAACTGGGTTGTATGCAAAGAAATGAAGCTTTCTAATTTAAATCAACACCTTAAGCCCTCAAATCAAATTCAAATCAAAGCTAGCACATATCTTCATGACTTGGAATTGATTTCACATCAAAATATGGCTGCATGTGACCGTACAGTGCTGCATAATAGGAAAATATAAATTTTTTAAAGAAAAACATAGATTTTCGAATGTCAAGAGCTTGTATTTTAAATCCTCAACCATCAACAACCATTACAATGATCACTTTATGCCTTTTAAAGGCCTTTGCATGTCAAGCACTAAACAACCACCTCTACAATTGACTTTTTAATCTCTTATGATCACATGAAACATAAAACACACTAATTTCAAGGTTGTTAACATCACTATTGAAATGTTTTGAATTTTTTGACCTTTCAAGCATTAAAAAGTACATCATTAAATTAATTATGTCATGGCATAAAAATTGAAAATTATCATGAATAAATTATGTAACCACATAAGTCAAATATAATTCTATCAAGAAATTAATATCAAATAGATAATATAATCGCATAACTCATACATTTCAATGCCATTGATCTTCTTCTTCATCCAACTCTTTGTCTATATCATCTGATCTAGACTTGACATTGTAAGGATTGGTCACATCATCATCATCGTCATCGATATCAGTTTCGATAATGTCATCATCCACACAGATATCATCTTCATGAACATTAACTCCTACATCATCATGATCTAGTTCCTCCTATTTGACATCTTTGTCAGGGACATCATCAACTAACTGTTGATCTTGATCATCATCTACATCATCTTCTAGTTCTTTGGTATCTTCTTCTTCCACCACATTATATGTTATTGGACTTCCTCTTGGATCATGTCTAACAACAAGTGACCAACCCGGTTTACCTAGAACCTCTGAGTAAAATACCTACTCACATTGGCTTGGAAGAACATAGGGATCATTTCCAGCTCACTCGATCAACCTTGTATTAACCATGGTAAATTCATTATCATGTTCAATAACAATTCTCTCGGGATCATTTTCATTCAATCGTAGCTTGTACCATAGGATGATGAAAAAAATTAATCTGAAGGACTTAAAGTCACACTCAAGTATATCATCCAAAATCTCATAGTATCAATTTTATGAGACTTCTAGATGTATGTCGCTTCTAGATGAGACATTAGTCACCTAAAAGACTATAGTTATACTAGAATCACAAGTTTTCTTCATGTCATCCAACATTTCGATTCAAAATTTATGACCATTGCACCACATAGCCTTGTAGTGTTTCACCTGCAATATGTCAAACATGTAAAAATTATTGAAATATCATTAGTTGATAAAAATATTTATTCTTGGTTGAATGTATGCAAAAAAAACAATCTCAACATATATATACATCAATATAATTGAAAATAACTAAATAATATGGGTGATTAATATATTTATACGTACCTGTTTATCTCTTAAACCATATGCTAAATCAATTTCCCTTTGTGTAACGTTGGAATCTCCATTACGGTGAGCTTCTTTAATCAATGAAGCCACACCTTCCCATGTTAATGCGCGACCAGATTGTTGACATCGTTCAATCCATACTGTCATCCAATCAAGATTTTTTGTGACTTACAAATGTATTGCATCTCACTCTTGACCAACTATATCAAAAAAATTTGAAATTCACAAACGACGTATAATTAGTTAAATACCACAGTATACGACCTTAATTTATAATTGATGTATATTGAAGATTAACAATTAAATAAGTAAAATATACATAAAAACCATATGTAAAATGTATTCCAATTAATCTCCATGACCATCTTATAATTACCTCTCACTTTCCTCAATCTACCTTTCCCCATCAAGTACTCCCCTTCGAATTTGTTAATGGAGTTGGAATCCCAAATGCGATCTACATGGATCTTTGCTGCAAACTTAGGAAGATATTCACTAATGTACACCATGGTCTAGTATACTATATATCCCTCCACCATAGAACCCTCAGGATGTGCTCTTTGTCTAACCAAACCCTTCAAAAATTTTAAGTGTCTCTCAACCATCCACATTGACCTTGTGTGTACAGGTCCGCACAATTCAATCTCCTCAACTTGGTGTATGAGGTAGTGTTCTTGTGCATTGAAAAATGTCGAAGGTAGACACTTTTTCATTTCACACATTAGACGAAGAATTTTCCTCTTTCAATAATTTATATTTTCTTTATGGATTTCTTTAGATGACAACCATATACAAATGATTCAAGGTGCAAATATATTAACGAGATTTAACAAAAATATACAGTATATTACATAACAAGTAAAACAAATGGCAATTGTAAGATGTATACAACGAATTAAACAAATATCGCTACTTACCTTATGTATTTCCAAGATCATATATAACTTGCTTGACATTGTTGTCAAAGTTGTCTGGGAGAGATAGAGGTAGAATGTACTGCAACAATTATAAAATGATCTTTTCATTATTTTTGCAAAAGTAGTAAGCATAGTACATTGAAAAGTACATAAATTATACAAGTGTATATAATATACCAGAATAATTACCTTAATGAAGGTATTCCAATCATGGGTTTTCATCCCTGACCCAAATTCACCTTTCTTTGTTATTATATTGTTTATGTTCGCAACAAATCCTATGGAAAATCAAATTTTTCGTATGAATTTTTTTATAGCATTTCTTTGTTGCTTTGTTAATAACCAAGGAAGGGCACTTATATTAATTTGGTCTCCATCACTATTTAATTGAATGACATTTTCCATTGCATGATTGGATTCTTGAATGTCACTACAAATTTTGACAATTTTTTCTTTGTCATGCCTTCCATCCAATATTTTCCATAACATTTTTGTTATATTCTTTCCTATATGCATTGTATCAAACAAATGCACAATTTGTAGCTGCTCATAGTAGGGAAACCTACTAAATTGTCTGGGATAACTTTTCAGTCCCTGTGGAAGTTGGCCATTAATGCCTTGATGACCTTCATGAATATATAAGTTAAACAAATTAACAACGACAATCATTGTCAATTATAGCATGAGTAAACACAACACAATATAAAAATATAAATTCAAAACATATCATATATGATAGATAAACAATTTGATCCGATGTATAACCTTGACGATTAATTCTATTATATTCCAACTTCCATAGGCAAGGTGCCATTCTTCATGGTTTTAATGTAGTCTTTTCTTTCCCATTGAAAAGATATTTTTCAGTAGTCCGATACTTATGATTTTTATAGAGGAAGTTCCTATACTCATCAAACACTGACTTTCCTAAACTTGTTGAATGACGAGATTTCATCTTTGGACCACAAATTGGACATACAAATTTTCCCTTTGTTTGAAGACCTCCAAGATCATATATAATTGGATTAAATATGTGAATTTTTATAATTATATATAATGAATAGATTATTTTAAAAACATGCATGATATCTACTTCATAAAATTAAATATTGTTAAAGTGCAGTCAAACGTTATAACATACCACAAAAATGTGTTAGCCTTGGGACATTATGAATTGTCCATACAAGCATTGCATGGAATTGAAATTGTCTTTGCCCTATTGGTCTAGAGACGTCATACATAGTGACGCCATTCCATAACTTTAGTAACTCGTCGATAAGAGGCTCGATATATACATTAATATCTTTAACTTAGTACTTACCTAGTTGAATGAACATAAACATTACATAATTATTATAACCATTTTATTGCAATATATATAAATTAATGTACATGACTATTGAATAAAAAAAATATAAGTCATTATGCAATAAATAAGACAAATTAAAGAAAATTGATGTAAACAAATACCTAGAACAATCATTGACAACATTATGTGCTCCCTCTTTATTGACATCCATGGAGAAATGTTATTGTTGATAACAAAAATAGGCCACACTGAGTAAATAGATCTCAACTCTCTAAATGGATTGACGTCGTTCGCTCCCAATGAAAATCTGAGATTACGAGGTTCTTCTTTAAAGCGTGACCATTTTTCCTCCATGTCCCTAAATGCAAAACCATCTGAAAGCATTTGAAGAATGTCATCTCCACTTCTATTTTGTGCATGGTAATCCATAAATTGCGCTAAGCTTTCACACCTAAATAATCATTGCATACGTGGAATAATGAGAATATAACGAAGAACCTTGCGAGGCACCTTTTTTGTTAGTTGATCTGTTCAATATCTACTAATATAACATTCCAGGCATTCTATTGCAAATTCATTTGTTTATTATATATAATATGATCATTGGGACATGCATCTATTGCTTGATACTCCATTCCGATATCTTTCATAATTCCATATAAATCTCGGTATGAGAGAGGTAAAATATTTGATGGTGGTAACAAAAATTCACCAATCAATCTACTAGTGATGAACTAACAACAATTAAAATAGATGAAAAAAGATGACATATATGACATACCTTAACATCCGTGAGATTGCTATGTTTTATAAACCATTCATAACCTTCAAGTTCAACAACAACAATACAACAGAGAGAAGAGTTGTTTGGGAGCCTTCATAAAGGGGCTCGTATGCCTTCTCAAGTACAGGTAAATCATGAACATCATCAAAGTCATATTGATCATCATGATCAGCTCTGCCACTAAATGTGTCATGGATCAATGTATCTATACCATCATCTTCAACTGTGTTTTCTGGTGCATGATCATCTTCTTCCATAGGATCATTAACTTCATCTTCGATATTCACAGCTCCACGTTCGTCCGCTTGTAAACCACATTCTTTGGGCCGTGATAATCCATATCATGTGCCATAGGGTGTCCCACCTTTATAATAATGATAGACACAAATAAACCATGATCATGATCAAGTGATTTTATATATATATATATAATGTTAAAATGATATAAACATTTACAAATTCAATCAATATAAACACATATAATGAACAACTTACCAATGGACGATAATCATGCCCCCCTTCAACATGACCATGATGCCTACAATTTTCTCAGCTGTTGTGATTAAAAGTCATCTCGTCTTTAAGCCCTTGCAATTATTGCAAGGACAATAACATTTCCCATCACCCTTTCTTTTCAATCTAGCCCACAATCTATCAAGTGTCTCTTCATTTTGTTCTAAACTAATATTATCTGACATGATTTTTCTTTACCAAGCTTGACTATTTAGATCTTCAAAAAATATCAAACTCACACTTCAATAATTTTTATTCATAGATAGGTAATAAAATCTAATAATTCTGATATTTTACACCAAAAAAAATTGGCATCCAACCACCCCTACAAAAGAGAAGATAGTCTGAAGTTAATGACCCTAAAAAACACTTTAAAATTCTAATTCAAAAAATTATTAAATTCTGATTTTACTATGATTTCCAACTATTAGACTCCTAAAATCAGAATATTGAACTTGATCGCAAACTTCCTACAACGATGGAGGTAGCGAGCTAGTAAGAGCAAGTGACCCATTCCTAAGGAGCAACAAGTTAGAATCATCATTGCTAATGTCAATACGGATTTATCCTTTTAATTAAAGATGCAATGTGTCACTTCTTATGACGAGCTTATCCCTAGGGCCCTCAACATTGAGAGAGCCCTAATCACAAGGAAACACACACTAGTAGAATTTGGAAAATAAATGACTAGGTGACTAAAAATTTTAGTCACAACAACTAAAAATGACTAAATTATGCTCATTTTTTGCAACTCAGCTATAAATGAGTAAATAAATTACTAGTTTGGTTGTTGATTAAAAATTATTTAGTCACACAAATAAAAATGACTAAATAGTTAGTCATTTATTTAGTCACAATCCATTTGAATAAATCATTTAAGGAATAAAGAATATAGCCCGACAAAATACTCTAAAACTTTAATAAACATACCCTAATTTTTTTGTCAAAATCTTATTTTCAGGCGTAGCCCACCAGAATGGAGTTTTCATTTTAATAAACATACTCTAAAACCTTCGTCAAAACATTATTTTCAAACATAGACCGCCAAAATGGAGAAGTGTTCCAATAAAGAATGACAGAGAACGGTGAGGAGATGTAAGTGAAAGGAGGCATAGGTTCATTGTTGCTTATCTCATTCCTGCTCTACTCAACAAATCTTACATTGTTCCCGCTACTATTTGTAATTCTAGGTATTTACTTGACATATATTTGCATAATCTAAATTCCTTCAGAGGCTTTTGAAGTATCAATGTATCCTATATAGGGTTTAGAATTATTTCTTTTAATTAAAAAAATAAATAAATGATGTATTTCCCTGTAATTAGATAATGTGGAGATCTCTTAAATCTGTCCCAGCACACTATCCTCTTTGGCATTGTATTCATTACTCCAGCTACTAGGGTTTTGCATGTGACATCTTTAATATCTTCATGACCGTGGCTTTTAAATAGATCTCAGTCTTTTCTTTAATCATTTTCATGGTAACCCTTGAGTTCCATAATCCACCTTCAATCTCTTCTAAGAACGTTGTCTTAAGCTAGACTACATAGTATGCATATAAAGCAAGTCCTTCATACCTGCCATTGTTCCAAACCACCACTCACCGCCTTGCTTAAAATGTTGCCTCCATAAGCACAATAGCATGTTTTAAAATCATGGTTGCTAGTGATTGACCATTAAGGTCACCACTTTCATCAAGATACAATAAGATTTTTGTCTTCAAACTCAAGGAATTATGCAAGATAACATTGTGAATTGTTGTTGTGTACGATTAGATTTTCTTGCACATTTACTACTTTGCTAACTTCCTTTAAGACTGGGTATTGCACCCTCAACTGCAATCTCAAACAACTCACTCACTATCACTTGAAGATTCCTTTCATGAGCATCCTTCTATAAAATCAAACTATGCCCTATAGACTACCTACTTACTATAGGGGACTCATTATTTCATGGTATTGTAAATCTTAAGATCCTTCAACCTTATTGACACTACTTCACATTCCACAAGGTATTATTCACTATTCTCCCATCTTTGATGAGTCTCAAAACATTGCTCAAACATGCAATCCACTACCTCCATTATACATTAATGGCTAAGAAGAAACATTGAACCTATGATTACCACTGTTAATTTATTTGGACAGTCATTCCTTGATTGCATTTTTCTTGTCTAACACTACCAAAAGCATTTGAAAAACTCTTAAGGTCAGTAAGGGGGTAAGGAAACTCATTATTAAAATCTCCACTTTACTATACAAGGTTTGAGCTTTATTATCTTGTCATTGCTCAGCCTCTTTTTGACTGCCACATCTCAAGTGATTGTCATTCTTCTTACCGTAGATTGCATTTACAAATGTCACTAAGCTACATAGTGTGCTTGTTATTGGCTACAATCTTTAGATTGCAAGATTTTGTTATTAGCTACAATGTCTCAATCTTTCTGGTATAAACCCTTTCACTAATCCACTATTATTTTTATGTTTCTAATGAAGGCCTAGGGTTTGTACCCTAATCATGCTCTTACCAATGCTTCTATTGGTATTAAAAAATAACCTTAGTTCTGCCTAAAATTAGTTGCTTGACAAAGTTGTGGTATGATCTTGATTGTATCCTAGAGTGTGTGGGAAGCTTGTGTTTGATCATTAAGGTAGTAAACCCCGACAGGGAAATGCATCATATAGCATGTAATGGTTTTTAATACTTTCCATAATGGTTATTAGCAGATCACATTATTATAGTTTGTGGTAACCTAAGATTGCATTCAAGTATGTAACAAACTTGGTTTGTAGTTTAAGCTATAAAATTTTAAGTAACATTCATAAGGTTTATAAAATCTTGATCACTCTCTAGAATAGCCCATTAAACATGGGTTGTGCTTGAATGCACTACATAATTGATATAACAAAACCACTCTGCATATCAACCAAAGTTATAGGCTTTTTATTGCAACAAGAGGTAATCACTCTTAGATCATGCTATAATTACATTGTAACCTATTAAAATTGAGACAACCTTAATGCACCCAATGATGATTGACACCTACATTATACAACCTAAATTAACTACATTATATGAGTACCTCCATTTCTATCACAACATAGCCACATTAAACTTGGGTCACATATGAATGCATCCTGTATTTTTTATAGCACAACTATGCCACATGACCAATAGAGTTATGGATCACATAATTACAGTCACAAGAATTTATTCCTTGGTTGTGATCTTATGGTGATTCCACACAACAAAATCTGGACATGAAATTCTCAAAACCCTAAACCTCTAAAAATGAAATATGATGAGATGTTGCTTTAAAATATGATTTTCAAACTTGGAACTACAAATCTGACTTCACAATTGAATTCTACAAAAAGAAAATGACTACCCTCAACCTAGCGATATCTTCTTGAATTTTTTCTAATTTTTCCCAAGAAAATTGTCCTTAGTTCTCCACAAACTGTCTCAAGTAGAGAAAAACACCGTCGCAATAAATCAGGAACTCACTTTTCTTTATGTCGGCCACAATTTGATTTTTTTCTTATTTTTCATGTTTGTCAAAAATTTTATGAAATTGCTAATCACTTGACAAAACCTGTGTGTTCGCCTAAACTTCTAATTTTAACTGATAACTTTTAAAAATTGAAAATTACACATCAGTCTTGCATGCAACCGACGACACATCAAATTATACATATTTCATCTAAAGTTCTTTTGCCTGATTTTGTAGTCAAATGAGTTAGTGATGTGTGTATGCATGTATATATGTATGCATGTATGTATACATATATATGTGTGTGTGTGTGTGTGTATATATATGTAAATATATATATATATATATATACATATATATATACATAAATACATATGTAGACACCTAACTATATACTTTAAACTCAACTCAATCAAAGATTTGCATGTGGCTGATTTCAATGTTGAATTTTTCTTTGTTTTTTATTATATTTCATTTGTTTCATTTGCATTCATCCAATATATATGTCTATGTATACATATATGTGTGTGTGTGTGTGTGTGTGTACATATGTATATATATGTACATATGTATATATATATATATATATATATATATATATATATATATATATATATATGTACATATGTATATATATATATATGCACATATGTATATATATATGTACATATGTATATATATATATATATATATATATATATATATATATATATATATATATATGTTCATATGTATAAATATGTATGTATGTATGTATGTATGTATATATGAATACATAAATACATATATTCAAAAATAAATTGTAATTTCAACTAATGCCAAGAATGATAGCATACCTACATCGATTCAAGACTTAACTAAAACAATGGTAAATTAACTAATTTTTTAATTTAGATTTTTTATGAATATTTTCTATTTAAATTTTATTAATTTAAAAAAAAAATATAAGACAATATTCATTAAGAAAGGAGGGAGCTATACAACACATCCACAAGTCTAACAAAAGAACTATTACAAAAGGGTCAAGCCCAAAAACATAATAAAGTTGTCATGGCTATGGTAGGCGGAGGAGGAGGGTCATGATCATTAGGCTTCACTCAAACATTATAGAGGATGGAATCACCTATAAAATCCATACTAGTGAGAGTAGCAACATTTTGTTCATTCTCCTTAGGAGGCTATTGAGTGCAAACCAAAGACATGGTGAGGAACACATGGGAGAAATTGTCAATGTTGGGCCAGCCAAATTCCCACCTTAGAGATGGAAGACGTGAAGTTTGAGGTCATCACCCATAGGCAATAGAGCTTGAATATTTTGAGGCACATGACCACGATAGTGAGAACCATAATATCTATGGCTATCACACTAGAAAGAGTGGTCATGTCCATGTCGATGCCCTCAAGAGGAGATGAAATTGGAGGAACCTAAGAAACAATGCATGTGTCATTACCCTATTGGTCCAATAGCTCTTGAGATGTGAAAATTCAAGTGCAACCTTGCTATCTTGCACTTGAATATGCATAAGAACATTAGAGAAAATTATTGGTTTATTATACAAAGAAAATTGTTTATCGACAACATTGTGAGAAAAAAGAGTAGCATTCCTATCTTTCAAATACTGAAGATAATTTCCACCTTGAAAGTATACCAAATCTAGGTATACTTGTGTGGGATGCAAAGGTGGTCCCCAAGTAAAATCATGTGCCATGAGAAGGTGGTAAGCTTGAAAGACCTAAAGAAATCATGAATCCAATTCCAAGCTTATTAAGCTCCAGAAAAAAACTAGAAAAGATACTTAAGAGACTCAAATCAACTACATAAAGAACAATTAGGATTCAAAATTCCCATGTGAACTAGACAAGTCCCCAAAGGAAGGAATTGGTGCAATAAGCACCAAGCAAAGCGAGCCAACTTGGGCTCCAATATAGTAGATCAAATGCCTTGAAATATTTTTTTCCATATCTTGTTAGAGGATTGTAGTAGTCAGTGAAGATTGAGTTGATCCACCATATGCAAGTCTGGAGACAACCAAGAATAACCTTTAGAGGGCTTGTAATTCCAAAAGGGAGTGTTTGGAAACCACTTCTAATCCTTCCACCAAGGTTTGAGGCATCACACACCGATCTTGTTACACATTTGTGGAGGAATGGAATCAATAACCATTTGGTAAGTCTCCTAGTCTTGATTAGAGAATCTATAATTTGATTTGAAGGTGGGTTAGGAAAAAAAATTCTTGGTGGTTCGGTAAATGAAATCTGGTATAATTATTGATCCACTTTTTAAAAATTTCAAGGCATGATTCCAAGGTAGGAGAGCCAATGGTCTCCCTTGAGAACTTAGAAGTGAGGTCCATCAAATAGAGTATTGGTTAATGGATAAACCATTATGAAAATCATCTACAACCAAAAAAATCCAAGGTTTAATGGTTTTCCAAGATTTCCAAATTCTTTTGATAACCAAAGTGCCTTGAATAGAAATTGGTTTACTCATGGTGAGAAGAGTGCCTAAGTCTAGGCCTTTATAGGCTGAAGAATTTTCAGGAGTGCTCATGCTAATGCAATTATGAACAAGGATATTATAGGTTTCATTATTGTGGAGTACTCTAATTGTCTATTTAAAACACAAGGTAATTCCTTGATGATGAATGAAAATTAATCCCAACCCTTCGACCTCATGAGGGAGGCAAAAAAATTCCTAGGCCACATGATGGAAGCCTTAATTCCCATTTTTAGAATCCCAAAGAAAATATTTATGTATCTTTTCAACCTTCAAGTAAGAAGCCTTGGAAGGGACCCAACATGAGGAGTAGCAAACATGAGTGGCCACCAAAATATTGGAGTAAATTTGGAATTTTCTAGCTAGTGAAAGAGGCTTGGTAATCTAATACTGAAGATTCTTCTCAATTTTCACAATAACAACCTGCCAAAGCTGTAAAGGAGTGGCATGGAAAGCAAAGGATATTCCCAAAAACTAGAATATCTCCATGTGCTCAATCCATTTCCAATTAAAATGATCAATCCAAGCTAGCTTGAAAAGAAATGATTTTCCTATAACATAAGGTCTTGTGTTGTTGGATGTTGGAATCAAAAGCTTGACAAAAAACCTCTAGGCATTGAAGAGCATGTTTGATGTTATCTTCTTCCTCACAGAGAGTGAGAAAAGAGTTGACAACAAAATGACCATTCGCAAGTTGTTGATAAAAATTAGGAATACAAATCCCCTTGACATGGGATTAATAAACAACTTGAGCAAGTAAGTAACCAAAACCTTCAAGGTAAAAGTACAAACCTATGTCACACTTTTGTAAAAGAAATGACAAACACAAATACAATTTTTCAAATTCAACCACATAAAAGTGGCTTTTAAGAACTCTCAAAAAATTTTATGCTTGTATTTTTTATATTTTAAAATTTTGCTTTTTTAATTTTTTCATAAATATAGGACCACAAATAGAATTGCTGATTTTTTTAAAAAAAAGAGGTCCATGGGACGTTACAAAAAAAAAAGTTTAATTTGATTTTTTCCCTCAAATAGCTAACTTCAATATCTAGTGCATGAAAAAAAATTGATGAATATTTTTTTATAATAACATTTTAAAGTCAAACTTTACCATAATGTCATAGTTTTCATGGGACGTCAACTTTTGTCTAATTTTTTTATCATTTTAAAAAAATTATACCCTTTTGGAGAGGATTCTCTCCACTAGTGCACTGTATATTTTTTTAAAAATTAAATATGTTTTAATATATATATATATAATTACCCTCATGCTTCATTATAAACACCTACTTACAATAAATTTAAGAAAAACATAATAAAACTACTCAAGATATCAAAAAAAAAAAATGGATTCAAGACTCTTAATTCTACAAAATGGTATTTTTAAATTTTCATGAATGTACCCCTAGTTGGAAAAATTTAGAGTTTAAGTGATTTTTTTTGAATTTTCCCCAAAAGAGGAGTTAAATTACCATATAAGTAGCCGCATATAATTTCGTGCAAAAGATTTTTCACTGAAACACTTTCAAATCAAAAGTGTTTAAATCGAAACACTTTCAACTAAAAGGGTTTTGCTCAATATTTTACATATAAATTCAATTGAATTTCAAATTTTCATAAGAAAACATTTTATAGTTTCAAGTGAAATGGTTTCTAATGTAGGAGCATTCAGGTCCATAGGCAATCCAACATCAACCAGAAACATTTTTGGTTTGTTTTCAATTTTAGTTCAATTTTGATTCAATTTTGGGTTGTGTAACTTTTTTTTTTGGTTTTTCCTTCAAGAGTATTTTTTAAAACACTTTGGTCAAATTAATAACATCACATTGTAGAAGAGATTAATTGGTATTTGTAGTTTAGATTTGGTGAAAATTGGGAAAAAATTGACTAAGTTATGCTCATGCGAGTTTTGGTCTATTGATAGACTTTTGTGGAGATTTGCTATTGAACTAGCTCATTTTCAACTGGCTCTATAGTATTTTCCTGCATAACCTGTATTGAATCTACTTTTTACATTTTATGAGAATCTCATGGCCAACTAGCTTTATGTAAATTCCTTGCCCATCTAACTTTTTAGGAATTTCACGTGCAATTGGCATTTGTGGGAACCTTATAACCAACTGGCTTGCAAGAACTTCTTTCCAATCTAATTTTTCAAAACTATTAAATGTGATTGAAACTTGTAGGTAAACTCAAGTGAACTAAACATTTAAAAAGTTTAATCAACTTGTTCAGTTGAATAGTTTTGACATGATGATGCCAATATTGTATGGTTGCAGATGAATGTAATTGAACTAGATAAGTGCACTATTTAAAAGTTTTAGTTCAGTAAGAAAAGGAACTTCTGCAAAATATGATGAAGATGAAGTAATCATGACATCACCCAAGTATGGAGTGTAAGTTTTCCCAATAGAATTTTCCAACTGAGTCTATTCTTATATTACTATTTGGATGGACACTAGATATTGGAAAACTAATGCAATCATGATGTTAGAAAAGTTCAAAGTGTTGGGATTCTCTATGTAATTCAAGCTAATACAATCATGATAAAAAATTTCAAATTGTTGGGCTTCTCTATGTAATTTAACTAACCATTTGTGAGTACTTGATAGAAAATCGAACATTTGTAGGAACCTGAAAACAAAATAGACATTTGCGAGAACCCAATAGTGAACCAAATATACAAAGTTTTCTAACTAAACTGACTATTTGCAATAGATGAGCAAGGAACTAGACTTTGTGAAGTTTTCAATTTGAATTAGATTTTCTACCCTATAAATCATTTCAGTTGTTGTAACCACCTAATCTTGAAACAGTTCAACTTCCTTAGAGTCCAAAATATAAAAAAAAGTCGTGTGAGATCTTTGAAAGGATTTTTTGGGAAGGAAGAAAAAAGGGGCTTCTTAGAGAAAGGAAGAGGCTTAAGGATTGAAGTGGGAATTTTCTTGAAGGTTTTCATGTGCAAAAAAACTTCCCAATAACAAAGGCTCAAATCCATGCTATAGTTTTAGAAGAAAAGAAGAGGGTAGAATATGGCTGCCTTGAAAAGAGTATATGAAAGAGGTTTAGATAGCAGAGTGTTTCCAAGTGAGCAATGTGCACCGGAAGAGGTGAAGAAAGTTCTCACTGAGAAAAAGCAATGAAAAGTGAGAGTGAAAAGCAAGGTATGATGAAAGATTGAAGAATGAAGAGAAAAAAAAAGAAACAGATATGGAAGGAAAAGCAATGAATGGTGAAGAAATTACAAAAAAGGAATTTGAAGAAGGTGCAACAAGTATAGAAGATTTGAGGGCACAATTTTTAGCAATAGGATAAGAGTGGATGGAGAAGCTCGCTAATGAAGGTATGAAGATAAATGGGACAACAAAAGATACAAAGATGAAGTTGGAAACTAATGATAAAGAACCTATTGCTATGAAAAAGGAAAAGAATATTGACCTACCTTCAGGAAAATCTTTGAAGAAGCTTGAGGAGCACACATGCAAGGTAAACAGTAAGCAATTTTTTTTTGATGATTTTAGGAATGATGCTTTTGAATATTTGCATGAAATTATTAATCAGAAGAGTTTAAAGAAAGAAGATAAAAAGGATACATATGAATGTGAGTTGGAGGTTTGGAGTGTTATGGATGAAAAAGACATACAAAGGAGAAGACACAAAACTAAAATGACAAACAAATGAAAACAACTTGAAAACATGGTTGTTATTCTAGAGTGATGTTGGAAGATGCAAAAGAAAAGAAAAGATAAATACTTTCTAGTTGATTCCCTCATGTGCGGGAGCACATGTTTTTTCCCTTCAGGAGCTTGATGTATGGGCATCAAACCTCATCAATTTTGGCTTGAGATTTTTGGTTTGTTTTATTGCTTTTCCATTTTTCTCTATTCCCTAGTAACACATGATAGGTGGTCATTTCATGAGGCAACATGATGTTGATTAGTTTGTGTGGACAAAAGAAATGAGTTTTTTGGTGAATAAGGAGGAAAATTATTTTTTGTTTTAAAAAGAAGCGGTTCTAGAGAAAAGAAGAAAGTAATTAATTAGTGGAGAAGAGTTGATGAAAAATTAGAGGAACATGTTGGTGTTAGTGAACAAAGGAGAACCGACTGTTGAAGATAGGAAAGGTTGATTTTGAGGTAGCATTTAGGAGGTTGTTTTTGGAAATGAAAGGGGAGACTCCAATGTGAAGGGAAAATATTTTAGCATAGGAAATAAAGAAATAGTTGAGCCATGGCACTGGGATGAGAAGATGAAAGTTGAGTTTCAGATAAAATGCAGATAAAGTGGGTAAAGAGTTTGAATTGCTTCACAAGTGCGGGAAAAATAAAGAAGAAGAAAACACCTAGCCATGCCTTGATAGGAAGAAGATGAGGGGAGGGGTCAAGCTTGTAGGTGAAAGGAGAAAAGATAGTTGAAAGTCATAAATAAATTATAGTTAAAGTAAAGTGGGTGATGCTAGCTCGAAGAGGAGGAAAATATAAAATATAGAGGCTTGGGGTTTGCATACGATGTAGTCAGTAAAATTATTTTCCTTCTAGATTTGTTGTGATTGGAATATGAATGAAATTGGATTTATATTGTTTAGGAAGAATTAGAATTAATTCAATGTTCATATATGCTAATTTCATTCCAAATTAATCAAATTCATGAAATGTTTGGGTACATATTATAAAATCGAATGAAGTTTGTGATCTGAGAAATTGTTCAAGTTGTGTGTGTGATTTTGTGTTCTTTCAATAAAAGTGAGAGTATTATTTTATTTTGTAATATCCAAAGTTACATTTCTCTTGCAAAGACTCTATTTATGCATCAAAGAACAATGCATGTCAAAATCCATGTGTACTTTTAAAAAAAGTTCTCAATGATTAAACTACTCTCAAGCTATATCAATATTGAAGGTCAAATGGTAGTTATATTCCATGTTATGGTTGTGGAAACCCAATATTAACTCTAGTAGCCACTAATATCCATGAAGTCTTAGGATTGAGTCTTAGCTCAATCGCATTTATGAAACCTTTATGAAATGTAAAACTATCTACATTCTAAACAATGTTAGGGCCTCAAGGAGTTGTCATTGAGGAGGAGTGTGCCTATCAATTCCATCTCATAGTGGCCAACTATTTTTGTTAATATACATAAGGATTTATATACATTATGTATTCTCTTCCTCTATATTTATTCTTTCAATTATAAAGCACTATACATCTAAGACGTGACAATGATTTTAAGACTTGTAAGTATTGGTTAAGACCTAAGGGCATTGTGTAAAGAACTTGGGGGAGATTATTTTGAGGAGGATTGAGCTCCAATAAGGAACTCTATAAGACACATTTGTGATCATAGTTGATAAAATTAGGTTTTAAATTATGGCAAACAAATTATTGTGTAGTGTTGACTATATGATCTTGATCTTGACATGTATTTTATCCATATATGTTTGTTAAATAAGTCTTTATTATGAAGAAACTTCATTTTTATTTTAAAAATGAAATTGAAAATATATGGATCCTATAAATACTAAAGGGTAGTGTTAAAGCAGTCCACATTCTTATAAGTTAGATCAATTAATTTGTTCACTAATAAATATTAAATTCACATTATTATTGTTAACTCACCCAAAATAGTCTCTCTAACTAATCCTATATTAAAAGGAGTATCAAAACCAAGTGGTACACAATTCGAATACTAAGTAAGCTAATTAATTTAGTGTTAGCAAGGCTACTATAAATAAAAATATTGCATGTATCTAAGAGTTCTTATCTAATTAAAATGGCAAGGAAAAATCTCTTATCATCGAGGAAAGCAGATAAAACATAGTAATGTTATCAATATATTTCTATGACAAAAAGGGTATATATGAATGTTATTATCATCGAGTTTCTAACTTTCTATACACATAAATTTCAAATAAATTATCTAGGGACAAATATTTTACACTTAAATATGTTTATTCAAGTTAGGAGAATAACTGCATCTTAAATCAAGTACTAGGAATTAAGTTGTGATAAATCATTTTGGGGGGAACCCTCTTATCAACACTATTACTTTAGGACACATTTAAGAGTTTAAAGGAGAATGTCAAATAAATGTTGGTGTAATTAATTATTTAAATTACACTAGCATAAGTTTACTTAGGTATAATATTTAATTAATTCCTAAGTTGCATTTACTAGGCAATTAGTTATAGTGGGGCCATTCCCCCTTCACATGTATTTAGGATAAAAGATTCCTTCTAGAAGGATGAGTTGTTTTTCTAGAAGTCTTATCCTATCTTCGCATAACCCTAGGTAGTTAGTTAGGATTCACATGTTGTTAGATCAAGACACATGCCAACATCATAATGCATACTACATTTCACTCTTGTTTATATATATAAGGAATTTGTACATTTGTAAATCATTATATATCAATCTCATAATAGAATCTCAATTTGCATGCCTAAGTTGCAACACTTTTGTGTGGGTGATTTATCCTATGAAGCTGTAGCTTCATAGGATGATTGTGCATCCATAATTTCTACAAGGTATCAGAGCTTGTCCATTGAAGATTCATCTCAAAATCAAGAAAGTTGGGCTAGAGAGATTCATTGTAGGCTTGAAGGTTTTCCTTGCAGGCTCCACTTGGGGACCAAGCTAATTTATTGGTGCAAATTAGACTCTCTCCAACCTCACCATTGTGCTCAAAAGGCCTCAAAACCCTAGGATTGCCTGCACATTCGACAAAATTAGAGATATCAACTTGGGAGCCATCAGAGGTATTTTTTAGGGTTTGCAAATTCATACCATTTGGATTGTACGGTCTACAGAAGAAGAAAAAAAATTGTTGTCCATTGTACTCTGTGGAATTTTTTTTTAGATTAGTAGTCTTATTTTTCATTAATTTAGGCTTCTTCTATAGTTTTTTGGCAAAAAAAAATATATTTGAAGCAACTGCAATAATATTCCACAGTCGACATTATAGGTTTTTTTTTTACAAACGGCATATATTTTTCCACCATCGACATTAATATTTCACAGTCGACATACATTTTGATTTATAAAATTCTACATGGTTGGTGTATATTCGAAAATATTTTTTTTATTTTTAATTTCCTTTTGGCAATATTAAAAACCAAATTTCATATTCATCGGCTATCACAAAGTTTGCAGCAATATGCTTTGTCAATTGCTTTATTTTTTTGCAAGGAGTACTCCATTGTCAGCCACTTGGGGGTCCTTTCATTGGCTGTTGTCACTTGTATTGCTAGCATCTTGTGTTCCCACTAGCCCATTCATTACCGATGTCTTTACCAACATGTGCTTCCTCCCAATGTCAAACATTATCGACCGATCTACTCCCACCGACCACACCTTCTCTATTGTGTCGATCCTAGCCCTCTCTGCATGCATTGCAGTCACATACACAATTGAGTTTTTTTTCCTCCAATGGCCTTTTCTTGCCTCACTTTAGCCCACGGTCACATCAAGGACCAAGGGCATTGTTTTTTTATTGCCCAGGTGCTATTTTTTTGCACCTAATTAGCATGTCAGGCCCTAATAGGGCAGTGATCTTTTGAGGGGCATATCTTTTCACCATGATCTCAAAAATCAACAAACAAGATATTGTTGGAAAGGTATTTTAGTGTGCTTTCCATTGGTGCCCTGCATTTTCCAAAATCATGCTACTACAAAAAGGTACAATTAACTGAAGACAAAACCCTAATTTGGACTCAAAAGCTCATATCTTCCTATCAGATTGTCAAAATTTGGTGATTTCAATGGCATTAGGAAGGTATTTTAGTGTTTTTTATCAATCCTTTCTTTTTGTTTAGTTTTAGCTCTAGGTGCTTTACATTGTTTTTTTTCTATTTGGTGCACTTTGTCAAATAGTTGGACATCCTAAAATTTGAAGAAGGGTTTCTTGCATTGAGGGACATCATTTCAGTTGCATATCATTATTTGGAAGTTTCTATTCAATATTTAAGGTCAATATATTTTTTATATTGGAGATTTGTCATAATTTGTTATGGGCTTTTCAAGTCATCCTTCACTGATAATGTTGGGAATGGGAAACTATAGACAATGGAGAGATTGCATCATACATAATCTTTAATCACTTTAATTTTTTCCACATTTGTATGGTTTGTTCCCCGTCCTAATAATTGTATCCAAAAAATTTCTTGGAATTGTCGAAGGTATGATGTTTTAGGGGTTATTGCAATGCATGTTGCTGATGATGTGTTGAAAAATATTGACCATTGTGACTATCCTCATACTCTTTTGACTAATATTTTGGAGCTATATGGAGATCCTAATACTCCATCATTCCCTGATGATCATGATTCATAATGTCATATACCTCTTCATACTTCAGATTAGATACCCCATGATGATATTTTTGTGCAGGAGTTTGATTTTTTGGAATACTTTGAATCTTTCAAAGAGGTTGACAAGGTTTCTTAAGACACTCCTCCATCAAAGATAATTGATAGACCTTCACCTTTAGTGATTCTTTGTCCAGAGTCATTGATTGAAGCTTCCATCATTTATATTCATCAGGACATTCAATTTTCCAAACATGGCATCAAAGGATGGCTTTGTTTCAAGTATTGCAGACTTGGCTACTTCTATAGGTTTGGAGGAAATTCTTGAGGGGATATCTCTCCTCTATGAAAAATTCTATTTTGGAGGATTTTCTTGAGTCTCCACATTCCTTTGGTTTAACCTTGATTGGGGATCTTGATCTTGGTAAAACTACATTGGAGGCACTTGATTCCTCTTCAAAGATTTCATACATGAGGCTTCCTCCCTCCCATTTCATTATGGAGTTGGAGTTTCTTTAGCATCTACCATTCAATTTTCTTCTTCTTAGCAGGAGACCCATGGTTTGGACATATTTTTTTGCTTTAGACTTCTTTCAGTGGTTCTAAGGACACTTCATTCTAGGGAGGTAATCCACTCTCCATCTATTCCTTCAATCGAAGGATCATTGTATTGCAGTCTTTGGATCTTGTTCAACATTAGTTTCCGCATAGTCCTAGTTTGTCACCTTTTGGGCATGCACTTGATTTGATTGTGGAATCTTCATCTTCCTTGGGCAAGGAGACATATGAGAAGTTTTCAGAGACACCATCATCATCCATATTCATTTTTCCTTACTTCAATTCCTATCCAAAAAGGGAAGCATCCTTCCATTTCTACTTGGTTTTGTTTCTTCCGAAAGGGAGACAAGTTGTTTGTTGACATTGGATCATGTTTTGTCTAGATAGTAACTTACCATTTTTGTAGGTGATCACATATTGTGGGGGATCTATATAGTCTCTCTTTCCCTCCTATGAGGAGGCTATTGATTGTATTGTATCTCTGTGATGGATGTTGTACTTGGGGGGTATCATGGAGTCATCCATCCTTCCTCACTTATCTGGATTTCATCTCCTTATTGGAGATGGTTTTTCTTCCCATTTGGTTTTCCCCTTTGCTCCATTTGTGGGATATTAGTTGTATTTCATCTTCATGTTTAAATGGGTACCTAAAATGACCATCATGCAGCTGGGACTCATCATTCCATCATTGCATTTTCATTTCCTCCCTAATTTGCACTTATGTTGGGTGTTGGTGTAATTAATAATTTAAATTACACTAGCATAACTTTAATTAGGCATAATATTTAATTGATTTCTAGGTTTCATTTACAAGGCTATTATTTATAATGGCACCATCCCCATTCACATGTATTTAGGATAAAATATTCCTTCTAGAAGGATGAGTTGTCTTTTCTAGAAGTCTTATCCTATCTTCACATCACCCTAGGTAGTTAGTTAGGGTTCACATGTTGTCAAATCAAGACACATTTCAGCATCATAATGCATACTAAATTTCACTCTTGCCTATATATACAAGGCATTTGTACATTTGTAAATCATTCTATATCAATCTCATAATAGAATCTCAATTTGCATGCCTAAGTTGCAACACTTTTGTGTGGGTGATTTACTTCTTGGAAAAGATCCTTTGAAGGCTATAGCTTTATAGGATGATTGTGCATCCATAATTTCTACAATAAAAACATGTCTAAACAAAAAAATTGGCAACATTTGTGTTAGATCCACATTAAAATGTGGGCATGACACCATTGTTCGACATTCTTGTATTTACTACCATTATGAGACAGTGGTGATTTAAACCTAGGTGGAATGTGGGAATTCTTGTCAATCAAATATGAGTTGGGTAATCTCAAGTTGTTGAACTACGAATCCTTTGCCTAATACGTAGGCAAGGCTATCAAAGACGAGCCCCCAAGGACTAGGTCTAGCCCATAGGTCTTGTTCTCTTATTTTTACTTTGAGATTACTATCGGTATATATTTTATCACTTTACATGCAATTTGAATTATGTTTCAAGTTATTGATTAGTTAGTTGAACTAATTAGGTCTATCTCGATGATGTGGATTTTTTGTCTTCACTTGAACCCCTATCATTATTGCCACAAAAATTGCTTACTTGACCAAGTTCTTATAATTGATTGCTCAAATGTTGTTATGCTCTCATGAAGTGTGTGGATAGGAAGCAGTCTTTGTGAATCATGCATATGTTTGTGATCAAAATTTGAAATTTATGCATTGTCCTTAACTATATTTTGGTGTAAAATTTTGGGCATTATATTGTCTAACCTATATCCTATACTAAGATATAATATTCTAACATTCTCCCCCTTGTTACATCAATCTAAACCAAGGATGGAACACCACATAATTGAACAAAGTATCCCATCTAGAAATCTGATGAAATGCCTCCACTCAATCTCCCCTCATTCAAGATGCATTAGTAGATGCTCTACCATCGAACAATAAATACCTTTGATTCAAAAACTACTCAACTATTCACAAGTACACCTCTCATCTTTTGAATCAAGAAATATTCAAGTATCTACAAAATATCACTTTGTGTGAATTGAGACACACAATTATCTATAGCAACAACACTTATTCTTATGTGAATCACATCATACTCAATTAACCATGTACACGCCTCTTGATCTATCATTCGAAACATTATCAACTATCCATTGATGCAAATCACCAATTTTGTGGATCAAGACATTATCAACTTTCTATAAATACAATGAAATTGACAAGCCCCCTTGCTCCAAGAATAGACACAAATGTAGTGGTGCTTCTAAAACAATCTACAATCTCTAAGTGAGAAGCTACCTCAAGATTTCAAAAACTTTCAACCTCTTTTGTCCTCTAGCCTCCTCTCTTGAGTTGTTATCTATATCTACTTGATATCTCATTTGAATCTTAATAAACTGTGTTAGAAGGCTATTGAAGTTGGCATAGCTAGTTCTCTTACCTTACAAATCATATCCTTAATCTATAGGTGATTGATTCCTTTTTGTCCACTACGGAATAAGGTATGTTTCACAGAAGTTGCAAACCCACCACTTGGTTGCAAACCAATTGGTTTAATGTTTTAATGCAGTAGATTGAATTTATATTTGTAGTGATTTTGGAAAGAATCCATGCTTTATACATGTGGGAACCAAATCCACAGAGATATGAGTATATAAAATTACGGAAATCTAGTTTAAGTAGGTTCGACCACCAGGAAATCCTATTATGTAATATATAAATCTACAATCAAAACTTTGACACTATTGTCAATGAAATCATTTTCACTTTGACGAATCCAATTTATTCTCATTCACAAATAGGAAAATTCAAAGCATTTTAGCACATTCTATTCTCCATTTTGGCATTTACATGCTCAACATATTGTCAATTATTGTTTCCTAGAATAATAGCCTTTACCATCAAATACAATAGATATTCATGGGTGACACACTTCGACATACAATTTGGAAAGAGAAATTCATGAAATCCTTCAAATTCATTTCACATAGATTGTAGCAACCCTCCATTTTTGGCTCTTTTGATCGAATAGTGCTTTTCTTTGTTGTGCTTTGTTCTACTATTACTTTGACTATGGTACTTGGTTACTATTTGATCGCAAACTGTAAAGCGATGTGAATGTTATATTTTGATGTGATGGTATTTTACTCTGATGTTATCATTATGGCATGCTTTGAATTAGCTTAGCAGATATTTAATTAATGATGTTTTATGCTTTTTAGTATATTATTGATGTTAGACTCGTCAGTTAGTAATTCTGTATTGGTGAAGGGGATGGGATTGTGTGCCCTACGATTCTAAGATTTCCTCTTCACAGTGTGTTTTATTATGTTATATATATGCATGTTTGATATACTCTTTGTTCGTAGGTTGACAAGTACAAGACATCAACTGCACCTGATTTCATAGGTTTGAGCATGTCCATTGGCCAATAGTATTCGATTGGGAGATAGTAGCTAGGTTTTTCATGCTAAGTCATCACCCTAGTCATAGTGTGTCGTCAGGTTTTAGTCGGGTTAAGATTCTTCTTTGTTGTTCATCTCTTCTTGATCTTATTTAATTACAAGTTGGAAAAGGTAAATAAATGGCTTTATGTATTTAAGTTGTTTATTAAATAAATCTAGTTATAATGTTATAAATGTTATTTGATTTATTAATTAATTTAAGTTAATTAATAAAATGATCTAATATTGGGTTAGATTTATTTTATTGATTAATTAAATTAATTGTGTGGAAATGATTTTTTTTTAAAAAGAAAAAATTAATGCTTTTTGAAATAGAAAATTTCTCTTAAAAAAATAAAAATAAATAATAGTCATGTTGAAAAGAAATTTTAGTTTTAAATATTCAAAAAAAGCAAAATATCTCCAAAAATGGATAGAGTAATAACTATAGTGGATGGGATATTTTAGAGTATATTGACCAAATTTGGGGAAAAATAGAGGGATATTTCATTCTTGAAAAATCTCGCTGTGTAGAAAAAAGGAAGGATTTTCTCTTGTTGTGGATGCACTTGGATTGGAAAGAAGATTTGGAAAGATTTTGGCAAAGTGGAAATTGCAACTCAACACCAGATTTCTTCTTCAAGCTTCAAATAGGTTCTTCTTGTTTCTTTTTTAATGTTTTAAAAATCTGGTTTTCAGTTTTGAAAACTTGTTGCAAACATATTTGAAAACCTTGTTGTAATCTTGAAGAAATTTAGATTTTTGTAGAAAAAGCAAAAACTTGCAACAAAATTTTTCAATTTTAACAATAGAAAAATGGAAAGAAAACAAAATGAAATTAGAAAATCTCTATTTGGGAGTTGAAATGTTTCATATCAATTTAGAAATTGAAATCAGGAAACTATGTTTGAAAATTAGTTTTATTGTAAATTTTCTATAGAAAATTTACTCAATTTGACCTGTAAACAATAGAAATATATATATATATATATATATA